>BLSH010494084.1:26952-43830 GCA_018402905.1 Glandirana rugosa
TAGATATACGCGTACAGAGGTGTTACCCATGAGTCGACAATGACTAGTGGACGACCTTGAGTCCGACTTGTGACTGAAGGGGACGACGACTTCTTTAAGGTTGTCCTAGGACCATACACACAGGGGTGGTCCCATTAAGTCGACCAATACTATTAGGACACCCTAGTGGAATCTGTGTTTTTTTAGGACTATTTTATCGTGTTATCATACTCGTACAGGTGGACACCACACCAGATACGAGATTTTGCGATGTGACGATGGAGGAATAGGTTGGACAAAGGGGACTTATCCGTAGCTGACCCTTACCTCAGTGACATCCGCCATCCGTGGTATGACGTCCGCCATTACGAGTATGATAACTCACAGTATCTCTGTATCGCAGCCGCCGTCGTATGACGGCGTTTTGCGTTACAGAGCCACTTTGCCGCCGTCAATCTCCGATCGGCGGTCGGCAAGTGGTTAAACAAATAAAAATTTAAGAAAAAGGTGCACTTACAAAAAATTCCAGATGAAATAGCACAATAGTATGAGCATTACCGCCTGCAGTATGGTGCCTACCGCCTACAGTGACTCCATTCCCAGTCGATGCCTATTCAGGGGAAACAGGTTGGATAAGGAGGTAGCAGTGTAGCGTTTTAGAGCATAGACCACACCACAGGTGGACATGCTCATACTATTGTGCTATTTTATCAGGATTTTTTTGTGTCTAAGGTGATCCCACAGGATTATCATAACCAGCTGAATTACCCTGGTGGGGACACACATACCAGGATCCTGTTGGAATTTCTTCAGCAGCAGGGGAAGTCAGTGTTCAGCCTGAGTTCCAGCAGGTGATCAGTAACAGCTGAGTACCCATTGTGGAGACATGCGCATATAGATCCTTTCAGAGCCAGTTCACACTACAGCGATTCGGGAGGTGACTTGTGTCGCTCCAAGTCGCCCCAAGTCGCTTGCCAAGTGAAATCCCATAGAAGTGAATGTGAGCGGTCTAAATGTACACTACTGAAGTCGCTCCAACTTCAAAAAAGGTTCCTGTACTACTTTGAGGCGACTTCTATCGGACTTGTGCCCATAGAAATCAATGGAAGTCGCCTCCAAGTCGGATCCCCCATCTAAACAGAAGTGACCTCACAGTGAAAAGAATAGAATTTATTTTAGGGCAACCCCCTCCCTCCCTTTTCTGATTGGCCACAGCAAAGTCGCCTGGCATGAAGTCATGTTGTAAGTCGCCTCAAGTCGCGCTATAAGTTGCCCAAAGTCACGCTGAAGTTGCTTTCAAATCGCCTAGCAAAGTCACCCCGCAAGTCGGATCGCCCCCGTGTGAACCGGCTGTCAGGGTCTTTGGATCTGGTAAGCTGCCATCTATTTATTATTTTGCCTGTTGAAGAAACATGTTTGGATCTGTTTGCACTGAACTTTTACTTATAATTTGTTTTGGATGGACATGTCCATTGGATCTAGCAGCTGACTCACAGATGGACTAATTTTTTACATTTCATTTTTTTATCACTAACCACTTCCTGCCTGCCATATAACAGAATAACATGTGCAAAGTGGTTAAGTTATCCTGACTGGACGTCATATGACGTCCAGCAGGATAAGCTGTGATCGCGCGCCAGTGGGGGCACGCAGCGTGGCGATCATTGGTGTGGTGTGCAAGTCTGACACACCGCATCACCGATCTCGGTAAAGAGCCTCTGACGTAGACTGTTTACCATGTGATCAGCTGTGTTCAATCACAGTGCCCATCAGTGCAGCCTCATCAGCGCCCATCAGTGAAGGAGAAAACAAAGAAAACCTTTTTTTTTTTTTTTCAAAATTTCCAGTCTTTTTTATTTGTTTAGCAAAGAAAAAAAAACCTCATGTGGTGATCAAATACTACCAAAAGAAAACTCTTTTTGTGGGAACAAAATGATAAAAATGTTTGGGTGCAGTGTTGCATGACCGCGCAATTGTCATTCAAAGTGCGACAGCGCTGAAAGCTGAAAATTGGTCTGGGCAGGAAGGGGGAAAGTGCCCAGTATTGAAGTGGTTAAGGTTGTTCTTAACAAAATCACAATTTTGAACTTACCCATTAGAGGGTTGTGTGCACTCACAATTTTATTTAATTTTTATTTTATTTCGGACTCCTGTTTTGCAGACTTTGTTTCACTGGTTTGTTTCAAGTTTTTTGTCATTTTTTACCAACTATTCATACACATTTGGTATTTGCATATAAGTCGATGAACTTATATATTTGGTTTTTACAGCACACTTTACACTTAATATCAATGTTATATTTACCTGCTCTGTGCAGTGGTTTTGCACAAAGCAGCCCCAATCCTCTTCTTTTTGGGTCCCCCAACAGTCTAATGCTGCAGAATCTGAAGTTAAGATGCACAATTTGAAAACAAACTGGGATAGAGAAATGCAATCCTAGCCCAATTTTACACTGGTGTCTGGGACTTAAGCTGTACCATATACATATTTTTTCAATGCTGCAAGGTAAAGTGACAGTGCAAAGGGTATCATCTGACTCCCATATACTCACCTTAATTGTATTTAGCTCTTTGCTTGTCTGCAGCTGGAGCTGAAATGAACTGTTCTGGCCACTCAGGGAAAAGGTAATATCACTTTGGCTGCTAAATCCGATCACTGTCCCGGGGAAGCAGGTCACATATTCCCCCCATACCCAAAAGTGCAGAGTATGGAAGCACAAAGCTGTTAAGGAATGGCTATAGGGTGGGTATAACGGGGCCTGGTGCTTCTTTTTGCAAACGCATGGTCATTTTGTCCTACATGACTAATGTGACAGTGTCTCTGATTATATTAAAGCGGTACTAAAGCACACTTTTTTTAAAACCCTTCAAGACATTGGCATAATGTGCTAGCATGCATCACATACTAGCACATTATGAAATACTTACCTTAGAACGAAGCACTCCAGTGGTGTGCTGACAGGGTTTCCATCTACACCTGGTCTTCCTTTCAGGTTTGCATCCTACAGACGTCATGATGGCGTCATCACCGACCAAGGCACAGAGCTCCAAAGGGATGGTATGGGTGTGACATCACCAACTGCATGCAGTGTGAATATCTCCTAAATGGTGCAAATTTAAAAGATATTCAATGTACTTACCTGTAGCTACAAGTAAAAAAAAAAAGGGTTTACTTACACTTCAAGTTAAAGTATATGTAAATTCTAACCATTAACTTCCCTATGTGTTCCCTTGTGTTTTGTTTAATATAGCATTGAAATTCTTTATTATATCTGCTCAATAAGTGCAAAAAATACTCATTGATTATATTAGAATTTCAGAGCTGTCTTGTGCCTTGTATACACTTCCATCTGTTATCTCCAATAGAGTAATTATCCCTCCTAGATTTTACCTTGGACTATAGAATAATAAGCGTTTATATTGTAGAAATGGGAGGATCTAATGGTGTTTGAGCAGTTTAGCAAAGCAAAGCTGAGCAGGGCTGACACCACTCTTCCACAAAAATGCTGTTTGTTTTTACATTTTCCCCTAAGATATACTTTAATTAGTGATGTGATAGAAATGGTTTAATACATTCTAGTGACTTTTAGGTGGCAACGATTTCAGTTCTGGTTCGTTATAACTTTATTTTGTTTTCAAGAGAATGTAGAAAATAAGTTGGCAGCTTTGGAAGTGCAAAATATTGCTTTAAAAACAAATGGGATACAGAGTCACCAAAGATTTATTATGACTCATGTTAGTTAAAGCAGAATGTTTGAAGCCTCTAATGTATGTTTATGAGTACAGCTGGTACATTTACTTAGAGTTTATAAGCACACCTCCTGAAAACCTTTTCCATGTCTGACGAAAGGATATCATTCAAGCCTGTATGCATGTATGAGCTTATCAGAGGCTGCTGTACTATAAACGTGACTTTAACTATTGCAGCTGTGACTATAAACTTCGAAACAGAAAGGAAAGAAATCTCAGACACAAAACGGGTATGTCATAAAAAAACACCACTAAAATTCTTTTAGAACCTTAGTATGTGAGTCACTAGAATCCATAATATCTTCCATTCAAAAGAAAATGTCTCATTACAAGTAAAAATAACAGCTTAAAGCCATCATGTATTAAAATGATATAACAGTAACTAGAATAGAAAAAAGTTTCATATGCAAATGTGCTAGATCTTTGTTGGGGGAAATGTGGTTTGGTGTGCTGCATAGAACATATTTTATATGTTGCCATATATGGAAACAGAAACCATATGAATATTATTAGATTTGTTTTAATTTAATATTTAATCAATACTAAAATGTGTGAGTGCGCTGCCTCTAAATCAAGGTAAAAATAATAACTAGAAAGTGACAAAAATGACTAAATAGGTAAGTGTTTCATATATATAAAGTGTCAGTGCACTTATATATATATATATATATATGAAACACTTACCTATTTAGTCATTTTATTGTCACATTCTAGTTATTATCTTTACCTTGATTTGGAAGCAGCACAATCACACATTATAGTATTGATTTATTGCGGATGTGGGAACACATTTGGTGATTGCAGCTGCACCCTGTAATTTCTTCATTTCTATCACTAGGTGGCAGTGCGCTACTACCACATTTATATAAAATAATATTTAAAGCTGAACTCCAGGCACAAGAACCTTCATCTAAATATATTCTTTATATATATATATATGTATATATATATATATATATATATACTTTAAATCCACTTTGTGTGCACAAAACAGTTATGCAACTCCAGATATTACCAAACACAAAAATAGCAGTGACATCACATCATCACTGTGCAGAGAACAGAGCTGTAGGAGGGATGCAGTAGACCCCACCCACTACAGGCTGCTAGCAGATAATTACAGGGGGGGGGTGGATATAAGACCAGTTACCCTGCACAAGGAGAGAAAGCAGCAGTGACCAGTCATTATTACAGGAAGCTCCTGCACAGAGACAAGGTTTCACGCTGGAATAATGCACAGATATGGAAGAAATACAGAAAGCACACCAAGATTCCAGTAAAATACACATGACACATGTATTTAGACATTCATTTCTGGTCCCAGTGTTCAACTTCAAGCTGCAATATTTTCATCAAATTAAGAAGATAGGGGTAAATTCAATGTTCGCTCAAACTTCATTGTGTGCAGTAATTAGAATATTGTCAGAGACCCAAAAAGCAGCTGAAACATAAATAGAGATAAGCATGTTGTAACTCTACATATTAAAGGTGTTGTAAAGGTAGAAGGTTTTTTATCTTAATGCATTCTATGCATTAAGATAAAGAACCTTTTGTGTGTAGCAGCCCCCCCCCCCCAGCACCCCCTAATTACTTACCTTTTCTCTCCAGCGATGTTCACAAATGTCTAAGCCGTCCAGGACACTTCTGCTGATTGGCTGAGACACAGCAGCAGCACCATTGGCTCCCACGGCTGTCAGTCAAAGTCAGTCAACCAATCAAGGGAGAGAGGGGGTGGGGCCAGGTCAGGCTCCATGTCTGAATGGATACACGGAGCTCTTACTTGGTTCGGGTTCCCCCATAGAAAGCTGTGGGCTGTGGGGGTATTCAATAGGAGGGAGGGGCCAGGAGCAGCAAAGAGGGACCCAAGAAGAGGAGGATCCGGGATGCTCTGTGCAAAACCAACTGCACAGAGGAGGTAAGTATAACATGTTTGTTATTTTGTTTTAACAAAAATGTGACTTTACAATCACTTTAATTAATGAGTTGTGTGTGTCTCGAGTTCTCCTTTTAATTAGGTAGACAAACCCAACCTGTTCACAAACTGTTGCTGATCTACTAAAGGAGTTGAGAATCTTAACACATTAAAATGTGTTTACTTTAATTATTTATCATGTGATAACAAAACTCCTTACTTATTTCATTTGCAAATGATAGTAACAGTAATAAACAGTAATTTGCGTTTCACATAATTGAATAACATGAAGTGAAAACGTACATAATTTATTATGTGAAGATTCTCAGCTCCTTTAGTAATTCCGGTAATATGCATTGTCATTTAGAACACTTATTTAAAGAAGAACTTCAGTTGCTCTGATGGCAGCTTGCCCCCTCTACAAGTGTCGTCATTTTCGATAGTCCAAGACATGTGCAGATGTGCCAAAGAGCTCTGCTTGGTCTTTAGGACCTGGCAGAGTCCTTTGGCACACCTGCGCACGTGCCAATCTGTGCTCACACACATTCCGGACCTCCTTCACTGTGACATGCTCACGTGGCGAAACCCAGTTGTGGTAGAGGGAAGGGCTGGAGCTAGGAACACCCACATTGTCTTTCGGGGTGAAAGGTCCCCTTTAGGTGTGTTTGTTGATAGAAGAAGGCCTATGATCAATTAATCTCCACTACACTTTATAAAGAGTATCACTAGTATTACCATGCCAGCCCAACAATTAAATAGTGCAGGATAAATAAAATCATATTTCCAAAAACACAATCGATTAATAAACTAGTACACAAATTAAAAAAAACAAACAACAAAGTGCCACTATAATGTAAGCACTATGAAATACATATAATAAATGTTACGGATGAAGCATATGCAAAATATGTTCCAGTATACATTCTTGCATATTTGTGTATGTATTACATTATTTCCATGATGCCAACAATTTGGCAGTAGAATTTAGGGGAGCTGTATTACAAAGTTTGAATTTGTGTTATAGGTTTCTCCCAAGCAGCTTAGTTGCACAATTTGTGCTCTCCTTTAGGGAAGTAAAGAAGCTAAATAAATTGTCTAACTGTTTCTAATCACAGGAACATGATCTTTTACTCCCCCGTGTGTAAACCTTCTTAAATAACACACTGCTCTTTTGCACAAAGGGAGAAATAAATTGCCCCCTATAACAATGGATCTAAAATACTTTCCTATAGTCACACTCTGGATTAAAACATAATATAAAAACCATAACAATTTGCAGTCTATAAAATGTTGTTCCTTACCAGTCTGCCAGACATTTCGACACACATTGAGACCAACACTGGCATCCGCTGTACACATATGCTTTTTGACACAATTTTATGAACTAGACAATGCATATTTTATTTTGCCTTTTTACCTGTTATTAAATGAATCTAAATAGCTTCATATTTTAATATGCATCTATGGATGATGAAGCCCAGATTTTAGCTAGACAATATTTAGGGGGGAGGGGGGAGGTTGTAATAAGAATGATATACAAAAACTAATACAATTCAAGTAAAACTAAATAACTAAATAAAATTATTTTCTATTAACATACCAAACATACACAGTGAAATTGTGAACAATGCCATGTGCAGCATAAAGTAATATCATGCGTTATGTGGAAAAACAAACTATTTATATAAGATGCCTTTAATTTGTCCATTGCTATATATACACACCAACATGGAGACTCTCAATCATCAGAATTAGGATGGGCCTTGATGAGGCAGTGCGGCTTTCCCATATATTATCGCATATATTTCCTCTGATTTAATGCAAATTATTAGACAATCTAATTTATTTTTGATATCTAGCTGGTAAGTGTGCTGTGCTGTGTTTTTATTTGAGTTGTTATGTGAGATAATACCTAATAATTCAAGTGGAAGTATAGGCTAAATATAAGCTTGTTAGAAAAAAAGGGTGTGCTCCACAAGGGAACTAAATTTATAAATACTTCCATTTCCCTCCATTGTCAACATTCCCTCCACTCCCCTGGAGCAGCCACTCACTTATATACGGGAGCCACTGCACAATACCTATTCAACCTGCTCTGGACTTTTTTGTCTTATTTCCTTAAAGAGGTTATAAAGGCAATACATTTTTTATCCTAATGCATCCCCTGCATTAAGGTAAAAAGTTAGTCCTATCTCGATCCAGCATTGCGCCTGTCTGCAACTTATCTGGTCTCTGTTGCTCTCCTCACTAGACACAGAGGTAGCAGTGGGAGCCATTGGCTCCTGTTGCTGTTAATCAGGAGGGAGTACGAGGGCAGGGCAGAGCCACGCTGCGTGTGTCTATGGATGCATACAGCCCAGCTTGGGAGTGAGCCTGTAGGTTATTTTTATGCTTATCCATTGGTTTTCAGGCCAGTCAAATGATGCTCTGGGACCTCTTCTTCTTTGGATCTGGGCGGTCCTCATGGTGATGCTTGTGTTAGCATATACCTTGACGCATCTGTGTTGTAAAATTGTGGTCATTAACCTAGTGTTTTTACTGATCTGGCACTCTAGGGCCTCTGAAAATGCGATAGACATTTAGATAATGTATACTTTTTGAAAGAATGAAGGTGCTCCCTGGATTTTGTTCCTCTTTATGTGGCTAGGTAGCGAAAAAGTCTCACACATGTGGCATCGCTATACTCAGGAGGAGTAGCAGAATGTGATATCCATCCTGTTAGTGGGAACAATCTTATTAAAATAATAAAGGAAAAGTGCAGTGCTGAAAATTATTCTATAATTATATGTCTACCAATACAAAGTGAAATACTAATACATTGTGTATATATATATATATATATATATATATATATCATGCAGAATTTGATCTTTCACCTCAATTAAATTGTGCAAATAATAATATTTCAAATTATATAAAAATAAACATCATATGAAGTAAACAAATAAGTCCCATGAAGAGTCAAAACGGAAAGGTGATCTTTCCAAAGAATAGCAGAAAACAAGTGTGGGTCTCAAAAGCCCTCAGATCAAAGCAAATCAGCACAGCACACCACCTCAGTGCAGCAAGCTGGGGGCTTACTAGAATGGAATGACCCCCCAATTAATAGTGGTCAAATAGTGTTTGATATAATCAACAGGGCAATCACATCACTGTGGCGTATCGCAGCCAACCATGCTGTTTCTGTAGACTGTCACTCTCACAATGGATCCCACTTGTAAATATAAGTTGATTCAGTCAACAAGCATCATGAAAGACTCTCCATAGTGAAGATCAATAGTGTAAAAAAGATGTATTTGGTGTATGCACTTAGTGTTGAAAGGAGGTAAACCTGTGCTTCATCATTGCAAACAACTTCCCAATGCCACAATCAAAGATGGCCTTGACAATACTCACATGTGTGGTAGCGTGTGTTCCAGGTCTGCCCTACGCATTTTGTCAAAAATGACATCATCAGGGGCACGAAACACATGCTGCCACCACACACCATATATAAGGACAGGCACAAGGAACATGAATGGACTTACCAACACTAGGGAGGACTAAGCAATTAACTCAACAAGGCAAGGCAAACATCGCAACTAGGCCTCATCACGAAGCTTCCTACAAGCACCATCTAGTGCATAAATTTCAAAATACAGAAAAAACAATGATACTGAAAAAAAAACATAGTAAAAATAACAGAAAATCCCATATAAAAATGTAAAAAAAAAAATGATATATATTGTGAGAGATTAGCTCGTGGGGATCACTTTTCTGAAGAACAGATTCAGCATGGAGGCCAGTTTCTTTAAAATCTGGGGGCGTGCCAGGTTTATTATTACAGGTTTGCAAGCTCAAAACACATAAAAAAAAACTGAACACAAAACCTCGACGTCCGGCGCTAAACTAAACAATCAGGTTCCTCTCTATACGGTGTGGGGCTGCTCTCAACACCCACAAAACATAAGCACAGTGCAAACCTTGATTTTTGAGTCCAAAATAGCACACAGAGCTCACTCAGCTTTCTCCCCCTGAGATTCAGGATAGAGCTTTCCTCTGCTCTCTTCCTGGTCATTAAATGCAGATGGAGAGGGGTTTGAATGGACCAGAAAGTCCAGGCCAGAACCAGCTCTGCCACAGTGGCTGGAAAAACCTGGGTTGGACTCTCACTAGTTGCCTCAACATGATCGCATTCGAAGCGCCTCGCTTAATGTCACATATCCCCCCTCTGCTCAAGCCCCTGGGGCAGAGCAACTGTCCCGACCATGCAGTGGGCCCACTGTTCCACTGAGAATTGAAATGGCTGTAGGGCCAGTAACCACCTAGTCACCTGGCTATTTTTCTCCCAGTTGTTGCACAACCACTTAAGGGGGGGCATGGTTGATGACTAGTCTGAATGACCTTCCCAGTAGGTAGTATTTTAGGGCCTCTAAGGCCTACTTGAGAGCCAGGCACTCCTCCACAATGGCATAATTCCTTTCATGCCTATTAAGCTTCCTGCTTAAGTAGACGACTGGGTGCTCCTCACTGTCTCTGATCTGGGACAGAACAGCACCTAGTCCCACCTCAGAGGTGTCGGCTTGAACCACAAACTGCTTTGTTAAGTCCGGGGTCACGAACACCTGCTGTACACAAAGGGCTTGCTTCAACTTCTGGAAGCCCTTCTCGGTTTCAAGATTCCACTTAACCATACCTGACCCTCTACCCTTTTCAGATAGGTCAGAGGGAGGTCAATGGTGGCACCGCCTCTTGTCTAGCCTCAGGTATTCGGTAGGGTTTTACATTTACACAGACCCCTGGTTCTGTGATAATGTCATGTTGTAGAACAGTGGTCATTTCGGGTAGGGAAGAGAAAAAGTCTCTATTTTTACTGACAAATTCCTTAACGTCATTTTGTTATGTCAGTGACAAGGACTTGGTTATGGGGACATCTGGGTTCAGGGTTAACCTGTCCTTTTGGGGAGTGGGCACTGCCAATAAACTCTCTCTGTCCTTCCACGGTTTTAGGAGATTAACATGGTAAATCTGCTCCGGTTTCCTTTTCCCAGGCTGGTAAACTTTGTAGTTTACTTCCCCTACTCTTTCCCTAATCTCAAAGGGACCCTGCCACTTTGCCAGGAATTTACTTTCAACCGTGGGGACTAGCACCAGCACTCTGTTTCCGGGGTTGAAAGTTCGAGTTTTGGCACTGGATTGTAAACCCTTCTCTGGGCTTCCTGGGCTTGCTCCATATGCTCTTGTACAAGGAGCAGGACAGCTGCGATTCAATCCTGCATCAAGGAGACGTGCTCTATGATGCTTCTATATGGGCTGGCCTCTCCTTCCCATGTCTCTTTTGCAATATCTATCAGCCCCCTGGGATATCTACCACACAAGAGTTCAAAGGGGGAATACCCCGTAGACGCCTGCGGAACCTCTCGTATGGCAAACATGAGGTACGGCAGCAAAAAATCCCAATTTTGCCCATCTCTATCCACCACCTTTTTTAAGCATACGCTTGAGGGTCTTGTTAAACCTTTCCACCAGACCGTCAGTTTGGGGGTGGTAAACAAAGGTATGGAGATGGGAGATTTTGTACAACTTGTGGGGTACCCTGATCCGTCAAGATCTCCTTAAGGATCCCCAACTAAACACCTGGACCAGCTCCTTGGCAACAGACTTAGCGGAGGTGTTCCGCAAGGGAATGGCTTCCAGATAACGGGTCGCATAGTCCAGGATCACCAGGATGTGCTGGTGTCCCCGGGGGGATTTTATTACGGGTCCCACTAGATCCATGCCAATTCTCTCGAATGGCACTTTAATGGGAAGTGGGACAAGGGGACTATGAAAATGGGGTGCCCGGGCCGTCATTTGACACTTAGGGCATGATTCACAGTATTCTTTGATGTCTGCATACAACCCAGGCCAGAAGAATCTTTGGGTTATTCTGGTTTACTCCATACTCAGATGCCCCCCCCATTACATGCCCATGGGCCAGATCTAGCACCATCCTGCGGAAGGGTTTGGGAACCACTAGCTGTTCCACTTCGTCTTCCCCGTGTTCCCCATCCATCACCTTCACGTTTTCTCTGGCTCTAAGGAGAGTGGCATCCCAAAATTGTTCTGTACAGAAGTCCTCTCTCTGGACCTCTAACTCATGTAATACATTCAGTTCACTCTCACCGTCAGGGTCAGAGACATTGTCTGGGTCATTAGCCCCCCGCTGTGAGCTATCTTCCAGCTCCTCTGGCTCCCCAACCAGTACAGGAAAAGGAAGAGGGTCTCCTCCTTCCTTGGTCCTGCCACCAGTCTTCCCTTCCATTTGTCAAAACGGGTCTGGTGAGAGGTCCCATGCTGCCGCAGCAGGGGGAGCTCTATCCACCAGATTCCTGTGCCTTCCCATAACCTCCAAAAAATGGGGAAAATCCCTGCCCACTAGGGTGTCATAAAGTAGTGAAGGTACCACCCCCAGTGAATGAGTCACACTACTGCAAGGGGTGTCAATCTCAACCACTGCTGTCTGGTAGCCACAAGTGTCACCATGGATGCAAATGACTCAGACAGTGCTAGGGTGTAACCTTGCAGGGTTTACACAATTGCCTTTTACCAATGTTACCACACTACCTGATTCAAGCAGTGCAGTGACTTGTCTCCCATCAACACAAATCACACACATTTGCTTCTCCATGTGACTTGAACATGATGCGACCAGTGCAAAAAGAGAATGCTGTCTATTCACATAAGTATAACCGCATTTAATTGGTTTCAACATTCACGGGGAAATTGGCAGCAATATGGCCCAATGCATGGCAACGGTAGCACTGTATGTTTTCTATACCCAGTCCTCTCAAGGGTCCCCAAGACCTTCCCGGCTTCTTTGGCCAGTCTCCAGGTCTAGAGCCCATAGTCTCTTTAGCCACGGCAGTCTTATCAACCTTCCCCACACCCCTGACCCCTGGAGCAATCTTACCGAGTCCGCTGGGTGATCTTTCACCCCTAGACACACTGGAGTGGAGTGCAGACGGGTGCAACAAGTCCTCAACAGCAGTGCATCTCTCCACGAGGTCCCCCAATTGGTTGGCAGTTTTGGGGCCCCCATGACTGACCCACTTCCTCAAAGCAGCAGGGAGCACACGCAGATACAGGTCCATGACCACACGCTCCACAGTCTGGGGCAAGGTCTCAGGTTGCAAGCACTTCCTCGTAAGATATATCAGGTCGAACATTTGCGAGCTGGGTGGCTTGTCCATGCAGTAGGACCCCTGATGCACCCGTTGAGCCCGGATGACCATGGTGACCCCTGGCGTGCAAGTATCTCCGTCTTTAGAGTCTCATTGTCCTTTTGAAATTCACCTGTCAGGAAAGGTGTTAACAGTCCCTCCCACTGCTCTCTTGACCATCCTTTGCGATCAGCGACTCTTTCAAAGGTCGTGAGGCATGCCTTCACGTCATCTGTAGGTGTCATCTTTTGCAGATGGTATCTGGCACGTACCATCTTTTGTTCCACAGGACTTGTGGACCCCTTCTTTAATTCCACCAGGGCCTCCACAAACTGGTGATTCATCTCCTGCTGGGCTGCGATGGCCTGGCAACTGGCCTCATACTGCCTGCGATTTTCCTGCTGCTAAGTTGCCATGGCCTGGTGACTTGTCTTATGCTGCCTGCAATTTTCCTCCTGCTGAGTTGCCATGGCCTGTGCAACTTGGCGATTAATTTCCTGCTGCTGGCAATTGCTCTCTTGTTGGGTCGCAGTGGCCTGTAACAGGGATTTTACTACATCTTCCATCTTCCGTGAAGAAGCCCGCTGAGTCCACCACATGTGGGAGATTAGCTTGTGGGGATCACGTTTCAGAGGAACAGATTCAGCATGGAGGTCAGTTTCTTTAAAATCTGGCGGCTTGCCAGGTTTATTATTGCAGGTTTGCAAGCTCAAAACACATAGAAAAAAAAACAAAACAAAACCTTGCCGTCCGGCGCTATACTAAACAATCAGGTTCCTCCCTATACAGTGTGGGGCTGTCCCTGACACCCACAAAACATAAGCATATTGCAAACCTTGATCTTTGAGTCCAAAATAGCACACAAAGCTCACTCAGCTTTCTCCCTCTGAGATCCAGGATAGAGCTCCCCTCTGCTCTCTTCCTGGTCATTAAATGCAGATGGAGAGGGGTTTGAGTGGACCAGAAAGTCCGGACCGGAACCAGCTCTGCTACGATGGCACGATATATATATAGACAAAAAGGAGGGTCAGAACCTTGCGGCCTTAACAGGTACCAGAGAAAAACGGTGAGACCATATAGGGAATACTTGGTTGGATGATATAAGCCAAACATTCAAAACTGCAACAATATATCTTTGCTATCTTGTTGCTGGAGGTTGACACATTTCACAAATGGCTGCTTCCTCAGGACCTCATTATCTTGTTAGCAAAGAACATTAGGCATGCATTCCCAAGAGTCCACTAATGAGATGGTGATATGCTGCATGGTGCAAATGACAAACATAGCTATCATAGTGTAGTGCAATCGTCTCAGTTAATAATCATTCAAGAAAATAGCAGCCTATATAGACCACTGGCAAAGCACCATATCTGGATATCCAATTCACACAAAAAATAATAATAAAGCAATCTGTCTTCAAGAAGTTACAAGATGTAGCCAACATGAAGCCATTAGGTCCTAATTAGTATAAATGTGCATATCCACAGTCTAGGCTGACCAAGTATGACAAACCATTGATGAATTTGTAACCGCTATCCTCAGTCATTCTCTCTCTATATATACTGTACACTATATTACCAAAAGTATTGGGATGCCTGCCTATGTGTCTATGGGAATGTTTGACCATTCTTCCAGAAGTGCATTTGTGAGGTCAGGCACTGATGTGGGTGAGAAGGCCTAGCTCGAAGTCTCCTCTCTAATTCATCCCAAAGGTGTTCTATCAGATTGAGGTCAGGATTCTGTGCAGGCCTGTCAAGTTCTTCCACCCCAAACTCGCTCATTTATGTCTTTATGGATCTTGTTTGTGCATTGGTGTGCAGTCATGTTGGAATAGGAAGGGGCCATCCCCAAACTGTTCCCACAAAGTTGGGAGCATAAAATTGTCCAAAATGTCTTGGTATACTGATGCCTTAAGAGTTCCCCTCGTTGGAACTAAGGGGCCAAGCCCAACCTCTGAAAAACAACCCCACACCATAATTCTCCATAATTCCTCCTCCACCAAATGATTTGCTTGATTTGTGCAAATCATTTGGTCTGTTATTATTATTATTATTATTGGTCAGTCTTTTATTCTAACTCAATCAGCATTACAGAATGATTTCCAGCCTTGTCCGCGTCAACACTGACACCTGGGTTAACGAGAGAATCACTGACATGATATCAACTGGTCCTTTAGTGGCAGGGCTGGAATGCAGTAGAAATGTTTTTTTGGGGATTAAGTTCATTTTCATGGCAAAGAGGGACTTTGCAATTGATTGCAATTCATCTGATCACTCTTCATTACATTACATTCTGGAGCATATGCAAATTGCCATCATAAAAACTGAGGCAGTAGACTTTGTGAAAATTAAAGTTTGTGGCATTCTCAAAACTTTTGGCCAGGGCTGTAAATACTGTATAGTTTTTACTTTACCAAAGAAATATAGAAGATTACATTTTAGCCTAAACTTATGAAGAAAGATTATTTATTTGTTATGTTTAATAACAGAAAGTAAGGGAAATATATTTAATGTTTTTTTTTTCAAAAATGTTGATCATGTTTCCTCTATAAAGTAAAAAAGTGGTTATTAAATGCCAAAAGAAATCTCTTTCTGTCTCAAATTAATAATTTCAAATTAATTTGGTCATAGTGTTGCATGACCGAGTAGTCAGTCAAACTATCACAGCACTAAAATCTGAAATGTGTCCAGAAAAGGAAGGGAGTGTAACATGGCAATCCTCGAGTAGTTAAAGCGTTAGTTACCCCAACACTTCATATTCCTGATATGTGCCTGTTGTACCATGTACTTGTATGAGAAAGTATCCTGTTCTCTTTGTATTGTTTCCTTTATGTGAAATCCCTGGTGTTCCTGTTAGTTTCCTTGCTTTCCTATTAAAAACTGACCACCCTAAGCAGAAGAGCATACAGTGGTCAGACCTATAGCTATGCTGGGATCTCACTATGCTCTTCTTCAATGACCAGACTTGTCCTGACACGCTCCTGCTGTGCAGCCATTTACTATGAAGCTCAGTGTGTCGCTGCTTCTCCTCCTCCAGTTCTTATGCAGCTGAGAACAGAGGGAATGTGATCACTTATAAAAAAAGGCTAAAAAAGGTATTTATAATGTTTTTTTTTTATCTATATATCTATACACAAATGTTTTCTTTTCATTTCTGTTTTAAACGTTATTATTTACTTTAAATAAAATGCTGAAAAATCCCTTTAACAATGAACGGTGTCCAGTAGCAGTGGTTCTTTGCAATATAGTTTTTCATTCTCCTAATTGAACTTACCCTGTTGGCCGCTTTCAATTCATTTCCAAAATAAGCACAGCTGGATAGGAATAACAGAAATTGTTCATGGGTGTGAGGGATGGGGGCACAATTGCTAGAAAACACCACTCCCAGGCCATTGGAAAGGTCAGTGTAACCGACATATTTAAAAAAACACAATTTAAATGAATGTATAGCCCAAACTGTATCGTTCTAATTTTGGATAGAGTAGCAAATGATTAACGCCCATATCAGCTTATGTTTTGTTACCTGTGTCCTAATGGAGAGATTTACAGTATCTCACAAAAGTGAGTACACCCCTCACATTTTTGTAAATATTTTATTATATCTTTCCATTTGATAACACTAAAGAAATGACACTTTGCTACAATGTAAAGTAGTGAGTGTACAGCTTGTATAACAGTGTAAATTTGCTGTCCTCTCAAAATAACTCAACACACAGTCATTAATGTCTAAACCACTGGCAACAAAAGTGAGTACACCCCTAAGTGAAAATGTCCAAATTGGGCCCAAGGTGTCAATATTTTGTGTGGCCACCATTATGTTTCATCACTGCCTGATACAGCACCCTTTTGAGCATGGTGTTCACCAGAGCTTCACAGGTTGCCACTGGACTCCTCTTCCACTCCTCCATGACGACATCATGGAGCTGGTGGATGTAGAGACCTTGCACTCCTCCACCTTCCATTTGAGGATCCCCCACAGATGCCCAATAGGGTTTAGGTCTGGAGACATGCTTGGCCAGTCCATCACCTTTACCCTCAGCTTCTTTAGCAAGGCAGTG
>BLSH010494084.1:141084-152893 GCA_018402905.1 Glandirana rugosa
CATCTGATCACATACACTGTCACCGTCGGGTACGTAATCCCCGCTTGCTCGTGGCGGCGGGGTATGTACGCAGGCCGGAGGACTAGATGTATGTCCTGCGGCCTACGTACCTAAGGTTACCCCCACACAAAAACTCCGTGCACTAATCTCGGTCTCCGAGATTATCCGAAGTTTTTTTCCGCCCGCGTCACGGTCAGTTATAGTTATAAATTTGGCCGGTCTATATTACAGGGGTCGTCCATATAAGTAGCCCAAAGTAAAACCCTATAGAATTAGGAGAAGAATGGAGGAGAGGTCAGGGGGTATTAAAACAGATACGGTATAGTGTGAAATCCTTCCGGGGCTGAAGTGGTTAAAGAGGTACACCAAAAGGACCCTTCTGGGCTTATTTTTTATGGCATAGACAAAATTATGGGGGACTGGAGAGGAGGTAAGAAGAGGATTAAGATATCCCAAAATGAAACCCGATGAATATACCTGCTGGGGACATTATATCTGGCCGGTTTAAATATTGATATTGACTGGCACTGCGCCCGCCTTTTTTTGAAGCCTATTAGAGCCTCTGGCTCTAATCACGTGCCTCAAAAACACACCCCCATTGGAATCCATGCATCCGGCGTCCTGTATGTAGATCAGGAGGCCGGACGCATGTATGGGGCGGCGGTGCTCGTTCGCCCCTAATGCATGGGCTGCCACTGTCACATACACTAGTCTACAGCCCTGCTAATATCACGTTTGGAGCATGCCGCTGCTATAATGTAGCATTATTAATGCTCTCATCTGTCAATACAAACATTAATACATAACAGAGCAAATTGGATACATTCAACTTCAGAGTGGGACAACTAGAGTAGGGTGAGAGAGGAGGAGGGGGTGAGGGGAAGAGGAGTGCCGAGATGAAGTTGATGGGGTGTCCCCAGGGTTTTTTTCAGTGAGGTGGGGTTCCTCAACTCTGCCAATGCTTTTTGTAAATTATATGTCCAATAAATTATATTTTGTATTGAAATCGGTAGTGCTTGTAGGTGTATATTCCTTTCGTGGTTGTTTTTTGTATGTGTATTTTGGAAGCACCTACCCTCATTGTGTAGGGTATGGGCACCTCTTCATAACATTCCCAGGATTCATACATTTTGGGGGGTTTTCACAGAAATTGGTTCCAGTAAATGTTGGCCCCCCACACCCCTCCTGTCCAGATTCCCCTTCCCTCATCTTGTCAGCAGCACAGATTACGAAGTTGTTCCTTCCCTGCGCTGCTCTACATATGTGGGAGGAGCAGTCCAGGGGTTGGCAAGGAAGGGCTCACCTGCATGAGAAAGATGGGTAGATCGCGATCGATAAGTTGCTGTCCCCCATTGTTTATGATATGCTGTTATGGAAGCCATACACAATAATTTAAAAAAAAGGTGGCAATGAAAAGACAATCCGGCAACTCAACCAAGTTATATAGCCTTAAAAAGTGAAAAGCCATACACAGCACCAATAAATCTACTTCTAAATGTGTAAAACCGCTGGAGCTGCATTGACAGTACAGACTGCAGAAGGTATAGAAGCTCTATACATAATTATATATAATATAATATATAATTATAATATATATTATATATTTTATATAATCTTTTATATAATCTATACAGTGGGAAATAATTTTAGTCTTTCTATACTGTCTTCTCCCAAAATGATTTCGGTGTGCGGTGAGCTTTTTTTTTTTTTTCGTGCAGTTCAGCGTTTTTTTTTTAAATAAAGGACTTGTCAAAAACTGTGTGTGCTTTTATTAACTATGCCAGCACTTTGGTAAGTAGGTGTACCCTAATCATTCATATGGGGGGGGACCCCCGTGTTAAAGGAGGCTTCCAGATTCTGATAAGCCCCATGCCCACAGAACACAGGTTAAGGGACGTGGGGAAGAAGCCTTGTCCCCATCAACATGGGGACAAGGTGCTTTGGGGTGATTGCTCACCCCCCCCCTTTCCTGGCCTGCCGGATTGCATGCTGATGCTCGGATAAGGGTCTAGTATGGATATTGGTGGGGCCAACACCCTTTTAAAAAAAAATTGGCGTAGGGTTCCCTTGAAAATCCATACCAGACCTAAGAGTCGGGTATGGATTTTAGGGGACCCCACACAATTTTTTTTTTTTAATTTTAGTGTAGGGTTTCCTTTAAAATCCATGCTAGCTCGGTCTGGTATAAATTGGGAGGAACGCCACACTGTTTTTTTTTTATATGCCATTCTGAATATACAAAACAATGCTAATGATACAAAATTAATTCCAAAATTTCAAAAATGAATTATTCAATCAATATTGGACCAATTCGTTTTTTTGAGTTTCAGAATTAGTTTCATACCTTTGGCATTCATTTTGTATATTCAGAAAAGTTGATTGTTAATGCGAGGCTGACCGCCAACATCCTTAACAACAATGACTCATCTTCTGGCAGCAGAATGTATGCAAAACAAATGCCGGTTTAATTGTTTTTTTAAACAGAGTGGGGGTCCCCCCTAAATCATACCAGGCCCTTTGGATCTGGTATAGATTTTAAGGGGAACCTTACACCAAAATTTAAAAAAAAAATTGTGTAGGGAGATAATATGAATCTCCAAATAACCATAAATTTGTCCGAATATAAATTGGGACTGAAACGAATTGCACATGTCTAATCAGCTTTTATTTATTCATGTAAAACCTTTATCCCAAAAGGAAAAAACAGTTTGCTGTAACCGATTATAAAGTATTAGCTGGATTTCAGCTTCAATTTATTACTGTATTTACTGTACTTCTAATACTCCCCTCCCCACAGAATGATAATGCTGCTGTCCAATTCTGCCCCCCGTGCTAATTCATCCAGAGTGTTGTCTGTATAATACTGGCCAGATCACCATGGGAAAACAGAGGAAAAGCCTAAAAAAAAGAAAATGAATGCAGGCACTACAACTAATGATTGCTACATTGCAATATATCTCGTTTTTGTTTTGGGGTTTGATTCCACTTTAAGTTCATCTTCAGCCCCTGATTAAGATTTTTTGAAATGCACCAGGATTATCCCACATAGAGTGCCTTGAAAAAGTATTCATACCCTTTGAAATTTTCCACAGGGATGGAGAGCATCTGTGAACAGCAATTTTTGAGTATTGCCACAGGTTCTCAATTGGATTTAGGTCTGGACTTTGACTGGGGCATTCTAACACATAAATATGCTTTGAACTAAACCATTCCAATGTAGCTCTGGCTTTAGGGTCATTTTCCTGCTGGAGGGTGAACCTCCGCCCCAGTCTCAAGTCTTTTGCAGACTCTAACACAGGCATCCTCAAACTATGGCCCTCCAGCTGTTGCGGAACTACACATCCCATGAGGCATTGTAAAACTCTGACATTCACAGACATGACTAGGCATGATGGGAATTGTAGTTCCTGAACAACTGGAGGGCCAGAGTTTGAGGACCCCTGCTCTAACAGGTTATCTTCTAAGATTGCCCTGTAGTTGGCTCCATCCATCTTCCCATCAACTCTGACCAGCTTCCTTGTCCCTGCTGAAGAAAAGCATCCCCATAACATGATGCTGCCACCACCATGTTTCACGGTGGGGGTGGTGTGTTCAGGGTGATGTGCAGTGTTAGTTTTTCTGCCACACATAACATTTTGCTTTTCGGCAAAAAAGTTCAATTTTGGTCTCATCTGACCAGAGCACCTTCTTCCACATGTTTGTTGTGTCCCTCACATGGCTTCTCACAAACTGCAAACTGGATTTCTTATGGCTTTCTACTTGCCACTCTGCTAGATTTGTGTATATGCATATACACTGCTCAAAAACAACACAGAACTCCAAATAGTGACAGGCTGTCTTGCTGTTTTTTTATTCCCTGAAAAGAAGGAAAAAAAGCCCAGCAAAATTGCTTAGTAAAAGCACCACATAACACACACATTACACATAGTTAGGCAAATATTTAATTCCTTGATCACCCCTAGATGTAAACCCCTTCCCAGCCAGTTTCATTAGTACAATGACAGTGTATAGTATTAGCACTGATTACTGTATTAGTGTCACTGATGTCAGTGGCAGTTAGTCAGTTCCTCCCAGTGTCATTTAGGGGCTAATTCACTATATCACGAATATGCGATCGCGCAACGCTTAAAAATAACGCCCATTTAAGCCAATTAGCATATCAAATAGGCAGTCATGCGAACGCAGAATCACGTTATTGCCGTGAATACGCCTTCTTAATCGGCATATAAGGGAATAGCTGATGTCAATTGGGCTTGAACCTGCAGAATCTATTGAAGGTTTGTATGAACATGATTTGCTTGAAAAAGTGTATGGGAACTACCACAGCAAAATGGAAAGCACAATGCAAGGTGTGCTGATGACATCTGTAGGATCCAAACCTGCAGCTGTAAGCTTTGAATACAGCGGAATGAACCACTACGCTATAGAGTTGACCTCAACCAGCCAGAAAAAATACATTTACTAATCTTGTATTCTCTTCATTCTCTACAAACTAACTGCCAGCACGTTAACTAGTGTGTGATTATTCCAATTGCACACCATAATATTAATGAATATGTACATACCATTGCATGCATTGCAAAAGTTCATAGTATGGAAGCAATCAAACTGATGATGGGCATTGGCTAATTGGTGAATATGCCTTCACATATTTTCAAAATATAATGCTGCGTACAATGCAAGGTGTGCTGATGACATCTGTAGAATCCGAACATAGAGCTGTAAGCTTTGAACGTATCGGAATAAACCACTACGCTATAGAGTTGGCCGCAGCCAGTCAGAAAAAACACATTTACTAATCTTGTATTCTCTTCATTCTCTACAAACTAATTGCCGGCACGTTAACTAGTGTGTGATTATTCCAATTCCACACTATAATATTATTGAATATGTACATACCATTGCATAAGTTCATAGTATGGAAGCAATCAAACTGATGGGCATTGGCGAATATGTCTTCACATATTTTCAGAATATAATGCCAAGTACAATGCAAAGTGTAGTGATGACACCGGTAGGATCCGAACCTGTAGCTGTAAGCTTTGAAGGTATTAGAAGGAACCACTACACTATGGCGTTTACCACAAGCAGCCATAGGAGATACATTTACTAATCTTGGATTCTGTTAATTCTCTACAAACTAACTGCCGGCACGTTAACTAGTGTGTGATTATTCCAATTCCACATCATAATATTAATGAATATGTACATACCATTGCATGCATTTAAAGAATTCATAGTACGGAAGCAATCAAACTGATGTGCATTGGCTAATTGGCGAATATGCGTTCGCATATTTTCAGCATCTAATGCTGAGTACAATGTAAGCTTTCAGAAGGTCATACCATCCATACCATTGAACTACTCTGTGAGTTAGATAGCCTTGTTTAAATGTATCATGTAGGCTTGCTGATACCATACAAATCAATGTACCAGCCAAACTTTGAACAGTCAGAATTGTTTGACATTCATGTCAGCTGGGATTACTACCGATCTGTGATTAGCTGAAGCTATTTACATGGTACAGGTTGTCGAGATAAGCCCAAGTACCATGTGATAAGTGGTGCCTCAGCCCCCCCACCACAGAAAATGTACAAATCAGCAGCTACACATCCTGCAACTGCTGACTTTAATTATTAGGACACTGTCCTGGAAGCTAGTGATGTTGGCACCCCAGCCCATGTTTCCATTGGTTCTCAGGTGCTATCGCCTCCATTGCTGATTCCCTACTGCGCAAGCACAAAGAGCATTGCACTTTCTGAATGGCCTGATAGCAGGGAAGGAGGAGGGGTGACAAATTTCTGCCATACCTCGCTACAGTGAGGTCTGTCAGAAGTGGGGACAGGTAAATGTCCAAAACAGGTACCCCCCCCCAAAAAGGTGCCAAACGTGGCATCAGAAGGGGGGGGAGAGATAAGCAGAGCTTCCACTTTTGGGTGGATATCTAAGGCCCCTTTCACACTTGTGAGAAAGAAGCACAGTGCCTCTAAGTGTAGCCGTTTAACACATTTTATTAAAATCACATTAAAATCTACTCACAAACTGGTAGAAACAGTAGGCATTGCAGTGTGAGTCACTGCGGACTGGGTATGGAGGAAGAACGTCCTGGCTTGTTGCTGTGTCCCTGGGCTGGGTGTCGTCGGTGGTTTCCAGCACTTCCCAGTTCCTGGAGATGCAAAGACCGGCACTGGTGACGTGTCCTCAGGCAGCGGACAACCGTTCGTTCGTGGCGGCGGGCAGCCGTTCGTACGTTGCGGCGTGAAGCCATTCGTGCGTGGAGGTGGGCGGTGGTGATGCGTTGTCGGAGCTGAGCTCCTTCCTCAGACCATGAGCGCAGCTCTGACAATGCGACACCACCGCCCGCCTCCATGCATGAACGGCTTCATACCGCAACGTACGAACGGCTGCCCGCTGCCACGAACGAATGGTTGCCCGCTGCCTGAGGACACGGCACCAGTACCAGGGTGTATAATTCCTACTGGGGCTGTGACATGTGTACACCCCTGGCCAGTGGGCGGATGTGGTGGAATGGCCCAGTGGGAAGGCCTTGGGAATGTTAGTAGTCAGAAGGGGGGCAGGTCTAAAACTGTTTAAGAGGCCCCAAAATTTCTGATGGCTGCCCTGGCAGGAAGGGAATGTGTGGTGATCCCACATGAATAAATAAATTTACCCCATCCCTACCAAATATAGCTACCGCATCCTCCCCCACACGGTGTAAGCCCAAGTATATTTCCTACACTTACCCATCAAATGAGTAGCACCTCCTCTTTGCTGAAATGGAACCTAGCTATATCCACCTTTATAGAGATCCTGATCATCAAAGGCACTTCCGGGTGAACACAATAACATTCCCAGGTCAGAGGACAAAGCCACATTTGCTTGCGAATATTTGATCACTATCACATTTTTTTTTTAGTAATAGGCAGGTGAATGACAAAGACAAATGCTCAGTTTGAGATGTACAACACTGCCTATCCACAAGCTAAATTCATTATGAGTTCACACTTGTGCAATGCGGGAACCCTGCAAATCCACTGCAGGTTCCCGCATCGCATTTCACACTGCCATGTGTGACCTGCTGAGAGCGTCAATACACTGTTAATGACATCCCCATTTCAGCTAATATATCACAGTGCAAACTAACAGTTCGGACAGTAATCGGATCGCATGGGTGTGAACATCCATGCAATCCAATTCTGTTGTGGACAAAAAAAAAAAAAAAAAGGTCCTGTGCGAGTTTGGTCCGAATGCAATGCAAATTCAGCCATACTATCTGTGTGGCTGAAATCGCATGGACAGCGCATATGACTTGTACTGCGGTGTGAATCAGACGCAATCTTGCACAGTGCAGTGTGAACCGGCACTTACCTGCAATTTTCCAGACCTGTTAAAAGAAAAGACTCCACTTAAACAACCTTTATCATTTACTTGCAGGTGTGCTGAAGAGATTCGTTTTTTTAATCCACAATTACACCTTCTCATAATTTGTCATTAGCAAGACGATTCACTTCTCCAAACCCAGCTCCCCCCAAAACAAACTAAAAAAATAGCTCAAGAATTTACATTTATTTGCACAGCAGCAACACAATTAAGTACATTCATTTAGTGGCATTAGTATATTAGGTGGTACATTTAGACAAGCATTTAGCAACTGGGATCTAATGGCCCTGCTCATAGGAGCTTATAATCTAGAATTTTTCCAAGCCTTATAGTGGACATAGCTTTAATTTCACAGTGTATAGCAGACTACACATTTCATAGTACAACTACTCTCAACAGACACCAACCACCAACAAATGTTTAGCTGTAAGATTATACAAAACTACAAAAAAAAACAGTCAGTCATTCTTAAAAAAAAAATACAAAATATTAAAAAGACGCATATTCCAAACATGACCACCCACCACCCCACATTCCACACACAAACATTGGTGACGGTTTTGCTGGAAGATGCATTTCTGTGTACATGATTAAGCAATGAGATCAAAGAGTAGAAGGTCAGCAGATGCTCCCAATAGCTGTGTAATCCTGAGATCTATGGACCTCAAGTCGCATCAAAGTCGGACCAAAGTAGTGCAGGGATTACTTTGAAGTCACTGGGACTTGAAGTCACTCAGATATGAATGGTACTCATTGAAAATCATGGGGGATGACTTGTCATGTGAATTTGCAGTCCAAAGTCGCACAAGTGTGAAAGGGGAATGAAGATGATTTCCAATGAGCCCCATTCATACCTGTACGACTTTAAAGTAGTCCCTGAACTACTTTGGTCCGACTTTGAAGCAACTTGAGGTTGATAGACCTCAGGATTACACAGCTATTGCTTCAAGTCACATCAAAATCATGGCAAAAAATCGCTGTAAATCGCAGTAAAGTCATGCAACTTTCAGTTCGCACAAGTATGAGAGCAGCCTTAGCCCAGGTTCACATAGGTGCGATGCAGGATCCAACACGATTTCAGCACCTGAATCGCACCTCTCCCACAGGCAGTTCACACTGCCTTCTGTGAACCGCTGTGGGTGTCAGTACAATATTAATGACACCCCCAGATTGGTTCATAGATTGCAGTGCTAACTGTGGATTCCGATAGGAATCGGATAGCATGAGTGAGACCACCTGATCTGATTCTGGTGCGGGGAAAAAAGGTCCCTGCACTGCTATAGCTGCAAAGGGTTGGCTAAATCAAATTTGAACCCTACAGACTAAGACTGGGATGCTATTAAAGTTCATGTGTTTATAAAGGCAAGTGTCTCAATACTTTTGGCAAGATCGCTGATTGTGCAAGATTTGCAATGGTGACGGAACCCCTGTGCACATAAATGCTGCATTTATATAAAACTTGGGGAAGGACATGAGTTATGGTTAACAACACAGGAAGAGCTGACAGCCTTTCTACAGGACATAGTATCTTTGGGATTTGAACCTATGAACCCCAGGTTTGCTCAGCTGAAGTGCTAAGTCCTTAGCCACATTCATGGAGCATGCATTGCTGTGATGTCAAACAGTCCTAAGTCTCAGGGGTGCAATAAATAAACCAATTCAGATGTACTGTGGAAGGCTGGATAAACATTGAACATTTCTGGCATATGCCATCTGTTTTGAAGGTTTGTTGTGGCTCAGTACTGTTGGCATTCTGCTATAGAACATCTCTCATTTTGGAGCATTTGCCTTGGTAAGAAGCTGCAATTATTGCTGGGTGGGAAATGTTAAGGCTGATTATAGTCCTTGCCCATAGAAAACATGTGACACAATTTGCAAAAGAGGTGGAACCCTCCTACACATAAATACAACATTTAGACATAATTTTGGTAAGGACATGCGTTATGAGAAGAGAAAACCTCTCTACATGAAGTGATATGCTCGGGATGCAAACCCAGAACCTCTATGTTCCTTGGTAGAAGCGTTAAGCTGTCAGCCACCAGTCTGCCAAGTGTGCAGCCCTCCTACACATAAATACACATATACTGCATTTCTTTGCACATATAGGTGGTGGAATTACATTAGTGTGGAGTTTATTCTGTGCTATTTGGTGGTGCTTGGAGTGTAGAACAGTGATGTTATTGCAACAGCGATGGCATTGTTTGTGGTTTGTGAAGATACCTGTGTGAGTTTGGGAAAAGATTTTAATGAGATGGACAGCAACAAGCGAGAGACAGAGAAAAAATATTTTAACAAAACATGAGAAGATTAAACACTCTAACATTCATAAAAACAAATTCGATTATGAAATAGCAACATTGTTGCAGGGACAATTTGTTTGAGAGAAAGATACATTTCATCTCAACATGAAAAGGATTTCTTTAGGGAAGTTACAATTGTACCATTAGAATCAATGGCTGAAACTTCCATTTGGCTATATGGCGCAAATTTTATTAGCATATTAGCCAAAGCGAATTTGCAAATTTACTATACCGCCCTCTAAAAAAGGCATGGGAGTTAAAATGAGGGGATTTTCTTGTCTGAGCATGCTCCGTTGTGCTGATGAATAAACAGGAAAAAAAGGGGAATTTAAGACTTTCAATGATATTTCAGGTTATATATCACTTTTTTAAACAATTTAAAAGCAGATCATCATTAACCACTTCAGCCCCGGAAGGATTTCCCAGGTTAGGACCAGAGCACTTTTTGCGATTCGGCACTGCGTCGTTTTAACTGACAATTGTGCAGTCCTGCGATGTTGTACCCAAACGAAATTTACGTCCTTTTTTTCCCACAAATAGAGCTTTCTTTTGGTGGTATTTGATCACCTCTGCATCATTTCTGATCACCGCTATAAACAAAAAAAGAGCGACAATTTTGCAAAAAAAAGCAATATTTCGTACTTTTCGCTAAAATACAAATCCAAAAAAAAAAATATAAAATGTATTCATCGGTTTTGGCCAATATATATTCCTCCCAATCGGCATTTATTGATTGGTTTGCGCAAAAGTTGTTGCGTTTACAAACCATGAGTATTCATTTCTGGTGTTTTTAAATTTTTATTTTTTTCTTTACTAGTAATGGCGGCGGTCTGCGATTTTTATCGGGACATTTTTGACACTTTTTTGGGACCAATGACATTTATACAGCGATCAGAAATTTAAATGTCCACTGATTACTGTATAAATGTCACTGGCAGTAATGGGGGTTAACTGTGTTCCCTAGGGGTGTTCTAACTGTGAGGGGGCTGTCAGGGGCATCAGAGATCTAACTGATCCAGAGTACAGGGATCAGTAGATCTTTGACATGCTGCCTGACAGAGCGGGGTACCGCTATGTTTACATAGGCGGTTCCCCGTTTTTCTTCTCTGTCAAGCAATCACGGCTCGCCGGCGGAGATAGAGTCCGCCTGAGCCACGGCCACAACTCTGCAAGTGCGGCGGGCATGAGAGCGTGCCTCCAGCGGCTCGGCGTGCGTGGCTAGCGGACGGGAGCGGCGTGTTCCCGTCCACTAGCCACGCAACACGCGAACCCCCCATTTATAGACGGCGATTCGAGCTACAGCGCCACTCTGCAGCAGTAAATGTACGCTAGCCGGTCGGGAACCGGTTAAAGGGACAATTACCCTTACAGACTTACCTTCCCCTGTAGCATCGGCACAGTGCCACCTACAGAAAGGAAGAATAACCTGCGCCTGTCTCCATGTGCTGCCTCTCCTCCCACCCTGGGGAGGGCTGGCAGCCATAGGCCTGGGGGGCAAGTCCAGTCAAGTGGCCCATTGAACCACCAAATCAGCTCACCATCCATGCCCACCCAATGGGCCTAGCGGGAGCCCTGGGCACCCCCCCCCCTTTGCCTGCAGTTAGTTGGTGGCTGCGCCCCTGGGCCCTATTTCTTTCCTCCACAAGAAGAAAAAAGTGTGAGCGGGCAGCAGCCATCAGCCATATTAAATGTAAGTTAGGGTGGCCTGGGGGGCAATTGCCACCCTACCCCCTGGGCCAGCCCTCCCCTGCTCCCACCAGTCTGAGTTCTGCAATACAATAAATGCAAGATGCCTATACCAAGTCAAATGCTTATACTACTTCAATTTACAAAGACCAATGAATGAATATAGAGCTGCATTAATTTGTGTCTTCTCCGTCTGCTTGGAGTTTAACTCTAATGACAGTTCTTCCAATAACTAATAAATATTCCAAATTCATACTATGAATAAACATGTTGGAGCTGTGAGTCAGCCGTAAACAGCGCTGTCATAGGGCGATCAGTTTGATGCTAATATGCTAATAGGGGAAAATTGAATTCCTAGGTGTGAAAATCTCCAGGTTGTCAGGATTTCCTTCACTTACCTTCCCACACACGGCTAATGCCGGGCTTGATGGAAAGACATCCTC
>BLSH010494084.1:184951-209354 GCA_018402905.1 Glandirana rugosa
AGCTGAAACCCATGTCTTGCATACGTCTGTGCATAGTGGTTCTTGAAGCACTGACTCCAGCTGCAGTCCACTCTTTATGAATCTCCCCCACATTTTTGAATGGGTTTTGTTTCACAATCCTCTCCAGGGTGCGGTTATCCCTATTGCTTATACACTTTTTTTCTACCACTTCTCTTCCTTCCCTACACCTCTCTATTAATGTGCTTGGACACAGAGCTCTGTGAACAGCCAGCCTCTTTTGCAATGACCTTTTGTGTCTTGCCCTCCTTGTGCAAGGTATCAATGGTCGTCTTTTGGACAACTGTCAAGTCAGCAGTCTTCCCCATGATTGTGTAGCCTACAGAACTAGACTGAGAGACCATTTAAAGGCCTTTGCAGGTGTTTTGAGTTCATTAGCTGATCAGAGTGTGGCACCAGATGTCTTCAATATTGAGCCTTTTCACAATATTCTAATTTTCTGAGATACTGAATTTGGGATTTTCCTTAGTTGTCAGTTATAATCATCAAAATTAAAAGAAATAAACATTTGAAATATATCAGTCTGTGTGTAATGAATGAATATAATATACAAGTTTCACTTTTTGAATGGAATTAGTGAAATAAATCAACTTTTTGATGATATTCTAATTATATGACCAGCACCTGTATATCTTTGGTAAAAATAACTCAAATTAGTGCATATTATTTGGTCTTTATGAAAGTTATAGAGTCTACAAGTTATGGTGCCAATCACCAAAAATTTATCACACCCGATGTACTGACGGCCTATCTCATTTCTTGAGACTTTAACATGCCAGAAAAGTACAAATACCCCCCAAATGACCCCTTTTTGGAAAATTGACATTCCAATGTATTTAGTAAGAAACATGGTGAGTATTTTTCATGTTGTAATTTTTTCCCACAATTCTTTGCAAAATCAAGATTTTTTTTCACAAAATTGTCATATTAATGGGTTATTTCTCTCACATGGCATATGCATATCATAAATTACACCCCAAAATACATTCTGCTACTCCTCCTAAATATGGCAATAGCACATGTGTGAGACTTTTATACAGCCTGGCCACATAGAGAGGCCCAACATGCAGGAATCACTGGCAGGTGTTCTAGGGACATAAATTACACATGACGTGGCACTGTACACCACTGATGGGGCACAGATATGGCAATGGTATGGCATGAATGGGGCATTGCTGGGTACTGATATGGCACAGATGGGGCACTGATATGGTACTGCTGGGCACTGATATGGCACTGCTGGGCACTGATATGACGTGGATTGGGGCACTACTGTGCACTGATATGGCCCGGATTGGGGCACTGATATGGCACTGCTGGGGACTGATATGGCACCATTGGGCAGATTGGTTTTACATTAATCGCTCTGTCATTGGACGATGCGATCATGTGGTAAAGGGCCGCTGTCATTGGCCCTTTACCGTGATCCGGTTCACGGGACCCGGCGGTCACGGACAGGCGTGTGTGTGCGCCCCAGGGGACGCATAGTACGCCCTCCCAAAATTATCCAACTGTGCTGTAGCCGTCATTCGGCTATGGCCCGGTCGGCAAGTGGTTAATATTGACTCTGTTCTTCTCCTGATTGCCTTATGTGCTGCTCAAGGTCTCTGTACTAGAAGCTCAGTTGACCACCTACAAAAATAAAAAAGCTATTAGTTGATTAGTGGCAACTGTTGTGCTCTAGATGATAACTGCATTCTTTTACATATATAACCCTTCAATATTTTTTTTATAAACATAATTCTAAACTAATTTCATGGGCTACCTACTCATAGTAAAAATTTAATTTTTAGCAAAACTAAAAAAAAAGGCCTTTTTCAAAATCATGTAAACTGTTTTCTATGTAAAATACCATGATAATATGGAAAAAGTTGACATGGTTTTGAAAAAGAATTAATTTAGTTCTCTGGCCTTGCCTAAAATATATTAGCTGCTGTTACCTGTCTCCTGATGTGACAGAGGTGTGGGCTGAACAGAACACATGCAGAGATCAACAGTGGATTTCAAACCCTTGGCCAAGGGATTCTCTATTGAAGAGCTCAACAAGCAGAAGGTTAAAGATAAGTCCACAGGGCACAGTCTTGGGCACAGTAAGGGATTAGATAGCAAGATCTAGAGGTGGCAGTAAGGTACAACAAATCAAGAGTCACAGGACACAATCCAGGCACAGTAAGGGATAGGCAGCAAGTTAACACATCAAAATATAAACTTCCTCTTTAGGTCATGGGTCACAGGACAATAATCTAAACACAGCAAGGAACAGTCAACAATCTGGTACAGCAACAATTGAGTTCAGGATCACTCTGCAAATATCCAAGCACAGCAAGGGACAGGTAGCAATCTGTTAAAGCAGCAAAGGGGTTGACTTACTAAATGAAATTGGACAGTTCACTGTGCATGGGAATTAGTCTCAGATCTTAGTGAATGAGTTGAAGATCTGTTGACTTCCATGGTCCCATCATGTGCAAGCAAAAATACTGTTTTTGTATTTTCTTGCATGTGACTGGGTATTATTTGCAAAGTAAACCACCATATTCACCACATTCCCTTGCAAAGTGCAACTTCTCTTGCAAAGTGAACAGCCTGTTTGCTTTTAGTAAATCAACCCAATGTGTTCAGCACCAGCTGACTGGAAAGAGCCATATTACAGAAGCTCTCCAGTAACTTGAAGAACTCTGTACTTTGTTTTTGTTAAAGCCTAGATAACAAATATAAAAAACTTACGAACCCAGTGGGCACATTGGAATACTAACTTAAGTGGGTCATATAGATATATTTTCAAACAATGCATAGTCTTTGAGCTAGTTACATAACTAATGAATGTAAGAAATCTCTTTCCCCGGTGTCATACATTAATAAATTAGCTGACATTGATCAGCCCAATATATTTCCATACCCTGTAGTGTTTACTTTTTCATTTTTTTTCTTGTTTTCATTTTCTTTATGTAATTTTGTTACTACTATTTTTTTCCTTTACTGTAACTGTTCAATTAACCCTTGTATATTTTAGTTCTGTTAATGCTTTATATCCCTTTTAACAAATAGTTTACATTAGAAATTTGGATGGATGAAAAGAGTTGTTGCTCTTGGTTCTCCTCTTTTTTCATCTAACACATATATCTCTAGTATTTTTATAGTGTAAACATATTGCACAGCACTTTACCATTCACATTAGTCCTTCTCTATCAAAGGAGGTAATATATGTACTAAGCATTAGATATACCCAGATTAGATTTAAAGCTCAACTCTAAGTGCTTTAAAGAGAGGCCAGTGGGTTTCTGAAGAGTTACCTATTGCAGCATTCTGTTCCTTTGGATCCAGTTTCATTTTTCCTCAACATAATATATAATATCTGGATTTCTTTCTAAAAACATAGTGTGCCATCTTGTTTTCCCCCTGTCCCTGCTACCCAGGGCCTAATATTTCCTTTCAGAGTCTAGTAAAGCATCTTCATTGAGTGGCGTAGGAAGACATAACACCTGCGCAAGAGTCAGACATCCCGAAATACAGCGACTATGCCAGCAATGTAAACCGAGCTGCACATGCGCAGCTCATTTTACATTCCACAGAAGACTGTGAACAGGCATGTAGGTTTATTTTATTGCAGAAGAGACATTGCCTGTCTCTTCTGTGATGAATAGCCTGCCTGCTCATAAGTTTTTTTAAAAAGTCTTAATCTTTTGTTCACATGCTTGTATCGAAGAATTCATTTTGGTGTAGTAGTGCGTCATTACTTTAGCTTGATTTTTAAAAAATATAATTAATATATGTATTATTGACATTACTGTAGGCTTTAGTTAGCATTGTTTGTACTGTGATACATAAATACATGCCATAACAAAATTATATCATAATTGAATTTGTTCGTCATGTTTGACATTTGCCATTATGTCAGTCTGGTTCAAATTTATGGTAGCTTATTCACTTACATATACAATATAAACTAATTTTGCATATATTTGTTACATTTTTTTCTAAAAAAACATGCAAGCCATCTTATTATTAATAATTTTGCTCTTAAGTGACTGCAGTGCAAAATTCACCTGGAATATGCAAACTGAAACCTGCATAGATGTGAATCAGGAGAAAATCAGCAGAAAAATGTGGTAAAAGCCACGTTTTGCATTTGCATTTACGTGCATTCCCGCATCTGGTGATGCATTCTATTGGCCTTAATATTAATTTATTCTGGGCATTAGAATGCATTAACATGAGAACGCTCATAAATATGCCTAGCATTAACCACTTAACCACTTCGATACTGGGCACTTAAACCCCCTTCCTTCCCGGACCAATTTTCAGCTTTAAGCGCTATTGCAGTTTGAATGACAATTGCGCGGTCATGCGACACTGCACCCAAATGAAATTTTTATAATTTTTTTCACATAAATAGAGCTTTCTTTTGGTGGTATTTAATCACCTCTGGGTTTTTTATTTTTTGCGCTATAAATTAAAAAAGACTGAAAATTTTCAAAAACAATGCATTGTTCTTCATTTCTGTTATAAAATTTTGCAAATAAGTAATTTCTCTTCATAAATTTTGACCAAAAATGATACTGCTACATTTCTTTGGTAAAAATAACCCAAATCGGAGTTTATTTGGTGTTGGCAGACAGACAGATGTTTTGGGGACTGTGACAGATGTGACGGGACAGACAGATGTTTTGGGGACTGTGACAGATGTGACGGGGACAGACAGAGGTTTTGGGGACTGTGACAGATGTTTTGGGGACATACAGATGTTTTGGGGACTGTGACAGATGTTTTGTGTATGGTGACAGATGTGATGGGGGACATACAGATGTTTTGGGGACTGTTTTATGGGGACACTTATGTGTATGGGGACAGGGGTATCAGTGTGCTTGGTGCACTGTGTGGGGGGCAATCTGTGAGAGCTCTCTGCATGAAATCATCATCATGCAGAGAGCTGTCACATAGCAGCAGATTCCCCACTCCCCCCCCCACCCCGCGCACTGAGCTCTCACTGAGCTCGGCAGGGGGAGAACTGTCACAGAGACGTTCGTCTCTGTTTACAATGTGACGGCTGTGATTGGACACAGCCGTCACATGATCGGGAGGGCCAATCACAGTGCCCATATCCCGATCTCTGCTCGGCTGGATCCTGTGATCATAATGATCACAGGATCCAGCCGCAGCGCGCCACGTGCCGTGCTGTGAGTACCCGTTCTGCAGGATGTATATGCACGTCCTGCCAAAAACGGGGAAGCTCCCACCCGGCCATATATATACAGTGGCCGGGTGGGAGGTGGTTAAGGACTGGAAGGATTTCCCATGTTAGGACCAGAGCACTTTTTGTGATTCGGCACTGCGTTGCTTTAACTGACAATTGCGTGGTCATGCGAAGTTGTACCCAAATGAAATTGACGCCCTTTTTTTCCCACAAATAGAGCTTTCTTTTGGTGGTATTTGATCCCCTCTGCGTCATTTCTGATCACCGCTATTAACAAAAAAAGAGCAATAATTTTGCAAAAAATAACTATATTTTTTACTTTTTGCTATAATACATATCCCAAAAAATATATTAAAAAAAATGTATTCATCAGTTTTGGCCGATATATATTCTTACTCATATTTGTGGTAAAAAAATTTGCGATCTGCATTTATTGATTGGTTTGCGCAAAAGTTGCCGCGTTTACAAACCATGAGTATTAATTTATGGCGTTGTTACTATTTATTTTTTTTACTAGTTATGGCGACGATCTGCGATTTTTATCAGGACTACGATATTGCAGCAGACATGTCGGACATTTTTGACACTTTTTGGACCAATGACATTTAATGACACCTGTACAACTCTATGCAAGCAAGGACACATAGGCTAACATGGAGGGGCGGGCAGCTAGAAAGATAAGTTACATAGTTACATAGTTAGTCAGGTTGAAAAAAGACACAAGTCCATCTAGTTCAAAATAAATAAATAAATTAAAAAATGATATATAACCATACAATCCCATATACAATCCTTCACCCACAGTTGATCCAGAGGAAGGCAAAAACCCCCAGCAAAGCATGATCCACTTTGCTATAGCAGGGGAAAAAAATCCTTCCTGATCCCCCGAGAGGCAATCGGATTCAACTTTACCTAAAAATGTTAGTACCCAGTTATATTAAGTATTTACAGTCTTTTTTACAGGTTGCTTGAAGAATCTTTGTATAACAATGGGGTCACTTTAAAGGATAATTTTAAAAGGATTTGGATATAACGGATATGTGTAAAATTACAAATATAACCCTTTAAATTAATTATAGCTGGGAAAAACACTATTTGAGAAGAACCTTGAAATGCAGCCTAACAATAAATCATGAAGAAGCACTCAGTGCAAAAGCAAATAAAATCCTGGAATGCATAAAGTAATGGATTAAACAAAAGAATGCAAATACAGTATTTTCTATCTATGAATCACTTGTAAAGTTACATATTCAAAATGGGGTACAAGTATGCCACCACACTTCAAGAAAGACATGAAAGATTTGCAAAGGGATCAAATAAATCACTTAAGGATCTTATTGATAATGAAAAGGTAGAAAAGTTGGGCTTGTTTAATTTGGAAGATGTTTCCCTGGAGTTGATCAAATGAATATGTATAAAAAAAACATAAAGGTATGTATAAAGGTCTGGCATCCCTTTTTATCACACAGACCAGCCTAAAAATTGCCCAAAAATTGTATACAAGCCAGTGGGTGGATCAAGTCTACCCTTTTGTTACCCAAAGCCTAAGGTTTTCATTATGCCCCACCTTCTAGCCACCAGTGTCCTAAAAACCAGTGATGTTGTCTGTTTATAAGGAGGATGTCGAGCACCTGCACAGCATTCTTGTTTGCCTCCCCCACCCCCCTCCATGAGCACTGGGGTCACATTAGCTGAGTGAGGGAGAGAAACTGAAAAAGAAGAGAAGCATTGGAATACCAGTCAGTATCAGGTGTATTTATTTTAGAATGGGATGTCTCAAGATTGTCCTTAATTTTAAAGGGTGCCTTGACTGAAAAAAGGTTGACAGACACTGCCATAGACTGTAAAGCCCAAGGGACAATAGTTGAGTATGGAGTGGTTAAGCTGTGTGATGCGTAATGCATGAGGTAGCTATGGAAGAATCAATAACAAAAATAAAGAACTGCTTTACTTAACATGAATAGAAAGCACAGTAATATCCACAATACAGAATTTCTATACTACGCTCAAATCTTCTGTAAGAAGTTACCTTACCAGGCAGGCATGCAGTTCCAGGGTCAAAAGTGCATTTCTTTTGGGAAATAAAATGGTACTTGCAGAGTGACGCATAGAGCAGATACTTCCCCTGTTTCTTGATGTCAGTTACACAAACAATTCATGAAAGATGGCCAACATTAGCATTACCTACAATTATTAAACGCTACAACTCTAAAAGTCTTCAGCAACCTGTTTCTTTCTGTTTATATAACCTCAAAAAAAACTGATTATGGGGATGATTTATGAATATAGGAAAAGAAAAAAACTGGAGTTTTTACCTATAATGGCCATTCAGAATTGTTGTTTTATTTTTCCACAAAAACTTAAAGTGTTACTAAACCCATAACAGTAAAATCTCCATGTACAGTATATGCAAAATAGCATGCTTGTTATACTCATTGTGGCACTTAAGGGGTTAATCCTCTGTAAAAAGGCTCTTTGATCCTGTATGGACAGATCCTCCCCCTCCTGCACAGTCACTGTTGGCAAGGCCAGATAAGACACAGTGAGGGTAGTACTGCTGCACATGCTCAGTTTGGTCTCTATTGCTGGAGAGAATATTTCCTGTTTGAGCTAAGCTTTTCAGGTCACAAGATATGTGTATACAGATCCTAAATGACAGCCCAGTCCCTCCCTCCTCCTCCATGCCCAGTAACTAAAAAGAAGACAGTGGGTGGGATGTCACATCTTGATTGATGGATGATCCGCCTCCCATATCAGCATGAGGACACAGGCTATAGTGTAAATCTCCTCCTACCTGAAGACTCAGCATTGGACAGACCCTGCAGTTTATCATGTGACTGTGGTATACAGATCAGCCAAAAAGGTATATAATGGCAGTGGGGGGGGGGGGGGGGCAGATGAACTATTTTCATATTACTGGGTTTAGTAACACTTTAATTATTCCGTCTGGGCAACAACTTTGATTGAGTGCTTATGCCCAATAAATTGGGCCCTCATATCTCTAATATTTGGACAGTTTACCCTCCACTGAAGACCCCTGTGGGGAAGATAGGAATATAGCCCAGCTAGCTCATCAAAACTATACCTGTAAAATGCACGTTCTGCATATTTTTTTTTTTACATAGACTGTATCAGTAATTAAACCAAACATGCCCCATAACTACACAGCTACCCAGAATAAGCATGTGAATGCTGAATGAAATAGAGCTCCAAACTACATTAATGGACTTAAGTCCTTATATCCTCTGCAACTAATTGGGGCATGAAAAGACAGGAAAACCACAACTCCCAGTTGTTCTATATATAAAAAGGGTCAATCTTAATATTATATTACACTATATCCCATGTCCTAGAATAGATCTGAATCCTAAATCTTATATATACAGCTGTTTCTTTTTCCATGTTACCTGGACACATAGACAAACCCTGTATTAAGTATAAGCAAAAACAAAAATATTTATTTTTATAACGGAATTTACATTTTTTTGGGGGGGGGGGGGGTCAAAAATCCTTTAGTCAGGGGCTGAAGAAACAACTATAGCCTTCTACCCAAACAAATATGATTTTTACAGCATGCGTGTTCAGTATTAAAATAAATGTACTGCTTTCAGATTTTGCTTTAGGGTCAGCCAACACCATTCTACCATAAAAAAAGCATTAAACAAAATTTCTCCTGAAGTTAGTACTGCCAGAGTAAACACTGACTCAAACCAGGGAAATGGAAAGCACATGCTTTTTTGTCAAGTTTTTGCATGCTTTTTTTACTTGTTGAGCATACCAGAATGACAGGTTCGCCTCCACTAAAACAAATATGTCTGCAATGTAATGAAATGTTTTAATTAAAAGAATAAAATTAAATTGTGCATTCAGTATGTTTCCCATTTGTAGATTTGTCCAGTTGAACAGTATAAAGAGCAGTGATTATGTGCAAAGTGCAGTAATTCTTAGTAACTAATCAGAACTCATCTTAAAACATATCTGTCTTTAGTAAACTAAAAATGCTTCTGTTTACTACACTCAAAATATCACCCTTACCTATTTCACTTTCTTACCACCTTACTACTGCTGTACATAGAAACATGGTGAGTGGGTCTGCACTTTTGGAATATTGTTTAAAAAGGTGCTCTGTTTACTACTTGTGCTCAAGCCTGGCAAAATGCACAGGGCCAATCAGAGTGGCTCTGTGCCTTGTGATTGCTGTGATCTCCAGTGTTTACATTTGGGAGCCCTACCCTTCTTTTTACAATGAATAAAAGATTTAATGGATGAAGGGTAGCTGCAGGTTCAAGGAGGAGGAGGTTTAATTAATTTGATAGTGGGATTTATTTTTAATCCTCCTCTCCTCTACACCTCATCTCCATCATGTTCCTGTAGTGACTAGTAGAGGAATGCTTTCACATGTTTTATCCTGCACATTAACCCCTCTTTTCCATGCTTCTATTAAATGCGACCTATGCATTAACCCTTTCACCTCCTACCTTTCTGTGTACATTATCGATGCTCTGTATCTAGTGCACCATTATCATACTTCATGTTTAACCACCTTTATACCCATTTCAAAAAATTAGATCACCCTGGGATATCTGTTTTCCAAAAAGGGGTTCTTTTAGGGATTCCCGTACTGTCCTGCCATGTTTTTGTTTTGTTTTTTTTCACCAGAAGAAATCTTTAGCTGTCTGAACAATTATATAAATACATTTGGATATGTGTGGCATGAACAAGCAATTGTCAATCAAATAACACCATAAGAAAGCTCTATCTGATTATTTTGAGTGCAGTGTTGCATGACTGAATAATTGTCAAACAGCACTGAAAACTGAAAAATGGTCTGGTAATGAAGTGGTATATGCAGGCTAGATTGCTAGCTTGAGTAGCCAAGCTTGATAACCCTTTCTTATTGAAGTGATATTAAAGTCTCGTTTTTTATTTTTGTTTAAAAATAACAAACATGTTATACTTACATAGTGGTTTTGATCAGAGCAGCCCAGACCCTCTCTTTTTCAGGCTCCCCGCCGACGCTCCTGGCCCCCCCTCCTGCCGAATTCCCTAGAACCCCCCCCCCCCCCACACACACACACACACACACACTTTCGCACCATGTACGTGATAATGAAATGTTCAAATAAAACAAAGAATACCCTCTAGTCGATGGATCCACTAGACTACTAGGTCATTGTGCCTTTCTATGTAATGCAGGCATATTATAGATGGTGGGAGGAGCCAGCAGGGTGCTGTACAGAACTTTCTGAAAACATGACAGCACCCTCCCTCAGTACTTCTCTCGGGAGCTCTCAATCCTAATGCAAGTAGTGGGAGGAGTATAAAAGCAAATAAGATTTGTACCAAATAGCTAGGCTTTTCAAATTGGAAAATGTTAGCACTTAGCAATTGTGTTTGCTGACACATTTCAAAGGGCTCAAATAAATATTTATGGTCTACGGAACATAGAACACACCAAATAAAGAGAAATAAAGAGTGCTCTAAATGCGATTGCATGACTTTGTAAAAATCACGGGGTCCCTATCTACTTTTAAGAAAAAAGTATGTGTCTGTAGGTAGAGCCATGTCAGATCAGTAAATTTTGTAGCAGTGATTAATCACTGTCATATCTGTTGAGTTCCTGAGTAGCCCACAATTTAATCCTGTTCAGTGGTGTCTACTACACCAGAGGTGCGGAGCTTCTATGGTAGTCAAGTTCTCCTCTCTCTGGCCAACCAGCACACGGGTTGGTGAAAGGAGTTCAGTATCTTTAAAGGTGGGGACCCCAATTATGAAAGGTTTGTAGGGTACAAGTGGTACATTGATGACATTTTGTTAGTGTGGAATGGTGAGACAGCCTTGCTGGAAGGTGTGATGCAGTATTTTAAATAATAATTCAAACTTTTCTTATACCAGTACATGGAATACTAGTAAACACTTTTTTTTGGACATGAATCTTAAAGGAGATGTGAACTCAGGTATAGTGTCTACTACCATAATTCATAAACAGTGTGCAGGTAATTCTACCTTAAAGCCCTCAAGCTCCCACACTTCACACAGCATCAAGGCAATCTCTATTGGGGAATTCATTCAGGCCTAAAGGAAAAGTTCTATGGATGCTCTCTCCAAACAAAGAGTCTAAACCCATTCAGAAGTGGCTCATTGATAAGAAGTTATTTGGTGTGGTCTATTTAGTGGGCCAGAAAATATTGCACTGAACAAATCAAGAGATGAGCTATTGCAATATATGAAGTTCTTGAGCACTGAGGTTAAAGAAGAACAATTGACATTTGTCTCTAACTTTTTTTTAAAGAATTCCAACAAATTACAGAGATAACAAAGAAAAATTCTGTATATTTGGTTCACAAACAGTAATATAACACTCTCAAGACTGTGTGCTGTTTTTCTTAGGAGAGTACTCACAGTGTATTATTTCTGAGTATTTATGAAACAATGAAAATGTCTAGAAATGTTTTGTCTGTAATAGGGTTGTATAAATGCAGGTTTAGCACCTATTATGCATCGACCTAGAGCAGTCATACCAGTGAAAGATGAGTGTTATATGTTACTGCACTTTGCACACTGCTCTACTTTTGTTTTTTTTAAGAGGTCCAAAGAAAGTTGCTCATGGCTGCTGTACTCAGCAATTTCTATCAATGCTAGTTCATGATGCCAAAGTGTCAATCCAATTACACTGTGCTGTAGCCTTTACTGCAGTTTCTGTAAAAACTACAGTAGCTGCTACTGCTCTATAATCTGGAGACGGGAGGGAAAAAACACTGATCTTTTCATTCCGGTTCCAAGAACCTCATAGCTTTAAACAAGCTATGTTTACATTCTGAAAACTGTAACCACATCATAAGTACTTGGAAAACAGTGTTTGTGTCCAACTTATATTTCAAACTACACTTAACACCCACTTGTAATCACGGACTCATGATTAGTTTCAAATATCAATAATCTTTGCGAACTATGGACTAAATTCAGTAACTTGTAAAAATAGACTATAAGGGAAGATTGGGCATGTATATAAATGAATAGTGTAAAGGGGGTCTCCTCTGTGTGTAAAATCCCAAAAAACTGTCCACAAACAGAATTCGGTCCAAACAGTAATTTTAACCGTCAAGGCATTTTTAAAATTTCACTACAGCAATTTTGTTAAAGTGACACCAAACTCTGGTTAAAACAATCTTTTCTAACTCTAAAATATGCCTTCTGTTACTCTCAGCTTCCTCCAAATCTCCAATTACTGACTTTCTGTAAGAGAATTGCTATGTTCTTTCTTCATGGTCACACTCTCTTGCTCACTCCCAGGAGGGATCAGGGACAACAGACTATGGGATTTTAAGGCAAAAAACACAGTAAGAAACAATTTTATGAAAAAAAATTACAGGGCCAGTAAGTATTGAATGTGTATGGATTATTTTGGAAGAATAAGTATATCAATTAGTGTCATTTTAGGTAGAAGTAATGGTACTTAAAAATTGGAAATGTCATTAAAAGGTGAATTTCTGTACATTTATCTTATTACTTATCAAAAGTAACTTGCCCATCCACAGGGAGGCTTCAAATACTTTAAAAAAGACTTAAATAAGCAGGGATGAACCTCATCAATGTGGTTATACCCTTTTATTGTCTGATATAAAAACTTTGGGTAGTCCAAGTTGTGTTGCTTAACCACCTCGCATCTGTGCCATAGACGAATGACGGCTACAGCGTGGCCCTAAAATGCCGGGAGGCCGTCAATAGACGTCCTCCCCTTTGGCTCGCGTTGGTGCGCTCTGCTCTGTGAGCATGCCCGCAGGTCGGGCGGACCCAATGTCCGCCTGAAACCCGCGATCTCCTCACAGAGAGCCGGAATGGGAACCGCCGATGTAAATATGATGGTTGTTAGAGAAAACCCTGCTAAAGGACTTTTTTGCTCCATTTGCGGGAGCGCGCACACCCGCGCCGGTAACGGTGCCAAACGGCTCTATTTCAACACAGCACACCCTGCAGCAAGTGCTGTCTGATCTACAGCGTGTAACCTGTCTTCCTGAGTGACCTGTAACCTGTTATCTGTTCCTGTGACCCGGCTTGACCCAACCTTGTCTGAACTCTGCCTGCACCGACCCCCGGCTTGCCTACGACCTTCCGATCACCTGATCCTTCTGTACTTCTGCCGCCAGTCTGTTAACGACCTCTGCTTGAACCCGACCACTCTCTTGCCTGATCCTTTGTACCACACCACCAGCCAGTTACCAACCCAGCCTCTACGATCACGCTCCAGCAGCATGAGCACTCCAACGGACTCGCTACCACCACCAGTGACCCAGTCCAACCCTCATGCTCTCCTGCACTCCCGAGCCACCTGTCTACTCTACCAGGGGTTCCCGAGTCAGGTTAGTAAGGGAGGTGGCTTACTGCATAAGTCAGACTCGCCTACCAGGTACGTGACAGCAGTTCTCTGTTCTGTGAGGGGAGCATGCCAGATCTACTGATCCCTGTCACTGGGATCAGTTAGATCTGTCATGCCCCTGCCAACCCCCGCCCCCCCACAGTTAGAACACACCCAGGGAACACATTTAACCCCTTCACTGCCCCCTTAGTGTTAACCCCTTCCCTGCCAATGACATTTATACAGAAATCAGTGTCTATTTTTTAGATCTGATTGCTGTATAAATGTCATTGGTCCCAAAAAAGTGTCAAAAACGTCTGACATGTCCACCGCAATATCAAAGTCCCAATAAAAATCACAGATCGTCGCCATTACCAGTAAAAAAATTAAAAAAATAAAAACGCCATAAACCAATGTCCATAGTTTGTAGTCACTATAACTTTTGCGCAACCCAATCAATATACGCTGATTGCAATTTTTTTTTACCAAAAATATGTAGAAGAATATATATCGGACTAAACTGATGAATAAATTAGTTTTTTTATTTTTTATTTTTGGACATTTATTATAGCAAAGTAAAAAATATTGTTCTTTTTTCAAAATCGTTGCTCTTTATTCGTATATAGCGAAAAAATAAAAACCGCAGAGGTGAAATAAAGCTCTATTTGTGGGAAACAAAAGACACCAATTTTGTTTGGGTACAATGTCACACGACCGCGCAATTGTCATTCAAAGAGTGACAGCGCTGAAAACTGAAAATTGGTCTGGGCAAGAGGGGGGTTTAAGTGCCCAGTAAGGAAGTGGTTAAAGCGAAACTCCATGTTAAAATAAAAAATAAATAAATAAATAAATAATGCAACCGCATATTCCTTTAAAAATTAAAGGGTATTTAAATCCAAGAACAAAAATGTAACATATTGCAGCTTACCAATTCTTACACATGTTGACTGCATTTGTTATTTTTTTATTCAGGATTTTTTTTCTCTATTTTTATCTGATGATTCTGCTAGTATCTATAAGGCTGGCCATACATGAGTCAGTTTTTTTTTGTTCAACCAGAGGGTTAGGCGAAAAAATCTGACCCGATTCCCCCCATCCACACATTCAAGGTAGATGGGAAATCCTCCCTGCTGTGTCTTTTTATTCTGACAGCGGGGAGACTTCCATACTGTCATAATACACTATGCTGCAGTCTATTGCCTGTGGCACTGATCGAATGATAAAATACCAACAGGGGGGTTGGACAGCAGTCGATTGGTAGATCAACTTTTGCTGAATCACAGTGACCACACAAGGATCAAAATTCAGCTGGTTCCTGCTGAACCAGTTGAATTTTGATCCATGTCTGGCCAGCTTAAAGGAGTGGCATTATCGCTTAAGGGCAGGAAGTGCAGATCGATGCATTCAGTTTCACTGACACTGGGATCATTTTATAACCCTTTCACTAACCTCTTACACATCTGATATCAATGCTGCCTCTGTATGTAACCTGTATATTAAGCCCTTCACCTCCACCTCCCTCTGTACAATAAAGTAGTAGTGCAACATTACTAAGCTCTATGTTTTAATCCCATCAACACAAGCATGTTTCTTCATTTGCAAAAAATTGTGTCAGAAAATTAGATCAAATAAAGAGCAAAAAGAGCTGCGCTAAACCTAACACATAAATTTTACTAAATGTGCATGTATGAATCAGTGAATATATAGTCAACAATTCATTGACTAAATAAAACCATTAGAAAAATGTCCATTCAAAATGGATGTAAACCTGATTCATGAAATTTGAGCTGGGCATATCTGTCTGCAGTGTTTTGTTATCTCTCTTCAAATAGCTATGTCCCATAGCTGTCTCTTCCTCCGTAGCTATGTTATCAGCCTGATATGTTCTCACTCATTCTGGTTAGTCGGGACATATAATTAAAGTCATGGGAGGTTGTTAAAAATAGATTAGCAGGCTGCTAAACAAAGCCCAGTCATAGATCTGCATGTGTGGGGAGGGGTGTGTGCTTTTCCTCCAATCATCTTTCTTACAGTCTCTCACAACGTCTAGCTATCAACCCCTCCCAGATAGGAATGAGGAAGTGGAAAATATAACAGAACGTGCATTTTCTAAACAGTGTATCAAAGGGAAGACAGTATATATACATATAAGACGTATATAGGAAGGTTTGTGTCATCTCTGTGTATCATCTGAGGCTGTTCACTTCACTGGGTATATGGATGGTTTACATCCACTTTAAGTGTTCATCATGACAATTATTGAATGTTGTCACACGACAACAAAAGTGCACCTCCACCACATAGAAGACACGCTTACCAGATGGCAAGCTTAAAAAGCTTGTGGCTATTGCCCAGCCAAGGCCTTAATCCTGAGAGGGAATCTGGTGTCAGCTCTTGGACAGATCTCACTCTGTACAGGAGGAAGCCACAGACTTCTATAGCTTTCACAAGGACCAAGCAGTAAGCTCAGCATTCGGTGGACATTGGTCAAAATACCCAAAAAGAAAGAACTTGCTATAGTGTAAAACCAACTACACCTTTAATAAAAAATATACTATTGCACTTACATCAAGGAGAATAATTAAAAACAAAGACTAAAAAGCCAGCCAGCTTGCATAGACCACCCATCCTTAAGTATGACTTAATAAATAAATCTAATAGGATCTAACCAGGATGGTCATCATTAGGACACCAATAAAATTTCTTCAACAGTAGCCCCCAGCGTCCAAACTGGAAACAACAACCAGCCAGAACTACAAAACCAATCCTATCATGAAAATATTACTGCAGATGACTGACCACTCATCTAAGCAAAAAATATTAATTCTTAATAAAAAAAGGTGTTAACACATTAATATGACCTAAATAAATCTAACAGGATCTAACCAGAATGAGCGCCACGGGGACACAAATAGAACTTAATCAACAGTGGCCCCCAGCGTCCAAACTGAAAATAGCAACAGGTCAGAACTATAGAACCAAACTGGATACAGCAACCAGCCAGAACTACAGAACTAATCCTCTTGTGATAAATTGATATCCGGATGGTTAAACACTAATCTAAATAGTATTAATTCTTAATAAAATATATGAATTAAATAATATGGCTTAAATAAATCTAACAGGATCTAACCAGAATGAGTGCCATGGAAACACAAATAGAATTTACTAACAGTGGCCCCCAGCATCAAAACTGAAAAGTAGCAGCTGGCCAAAAATATAGAACCCACCTAACAAGATAGATATGTTACTAAGGATGATTAACCCCTCATCATATGGCAATTGTAGATTAAATGATTTTACCAAAATTCCAGATAGGCTGCAACCCAAGACTCAAACTAAGTTTACATAACAATGGATATTCATCTTAGGAGTTGTCAATAAAAGCATTAACGTCAACGTCCACATTCAACTCATGCGGAACAATTGACTTTAACCTATGGATCTATGACATTTCTAACTTGGAAATTTCCCTCACCATGGAGCTACCCCTCCAATGAGGACTATATGTATCTATTCCCAGAAAGATAGTTTTAGAGGATTCCTTATTATGAGCGGTCAGATAATGTTTTGATACAGAGTGATTTTTAAATTCTGTTTTAATATTGGTGATATTGAGTCGAACTTGTAGGGGACGTTTATTTCTAGCCACGTATTGTAGCCCACATGGGCATTGAAGTAAGTAGACCACCCCCACCGTGGAACATGTAATAAAGGGCTTAATTTCAAATTCCACTGAAGTACTGGTCGAGATAAATCGCTTGGTTTTCCTGTGCGTGCACACACTAAAAGAGCACATTCGGCACCTCCCACACTGATAAAAACCTGTAAGGTTTTGAAAAAAAACATTTTGGTTGTAGGGAGATTGAATATATTGGGAACTACTCTAGCCATAAGAGAGGGAGCACCCTTATATACCACTTGGGGTTTATTCGGCAGGACAGTATTTAACACCCGATCGTTACCTAAAATGCACCAGTGCTTGGAAATCAAGTGCTTAATACTGCTGCACAGAAAAGGAAGGTGGTAATAAAAGGAACAATTGGGGAAGAGACTTTGTTTTCTTGTAAGGACTTCTCTTTTAATAAGTCCTCCCTTTGCATCTGTGTGACTTGATCCAGGGTGGTCCTCAGTGACTCGGTAGCATAACCCTTTTCAACAAATCTCTTAGTTAGAATATCGGCCTGCAGCAAAATTCCTTACGCTCAGTGCGGTTATGTCTGAGCCGCATATATTGGCTCTTAGAAACCAATCTGAGCCATGAGTTATAGTGACAGCTACCAACAGGCATGTAGAGGTTCCTGTCTGTTGTCTTAAAATATGTTGAGGTGACAAACCTATCACCTCTAACAGAAATTCTTAGGTCTAAGAAATTTATCTCATCTGACTAGCCTCATAACTTTAAAAAATCCCCCTATTGTTTATATTTAGGGGTTCCATGAATTTGTCCAAGTCAGGGCCACTACCATCCTACAGGAGGAGGACGTCATCTATATAACTTGCCCACAGGACCAATTGGGGACTCTGTTGGGCATAGACGACACCCTCTTCCCATTGGGCCATAAAAAGGTTCAAAAGACTAGGGGCATATTTGGTCTCCATTGCTACCCCCCTATCTTGGCGAAAAAATTGATTGTCGAACCAAATATAATTGTGAGAAGCTGCAAACTCAAGAAGTTCCATAATAAAAGAGACCTGTTCAGAAGATAAACCTGAATCACGCTCTAAATAGTATTCCACAGCACCCAAACTCTGGTCATGGAGTATAATCGTATATAATGAGGTAACAACCGCTGTCATGAGCCACGTCCCTTCTTTTGGAGTATAACCTGAAAGTAGGTTAATTACATGCCGAGAGTCTTTACTGTGCGAAGGCATCTTTTGGACCAGGGGCTGTAAATAAAAATCGATATACCTGCCCACCCGGGACATAACTGAGTCAATACCACTGATTATTGGATGGCCCAGGGGGCAGGTAGGATTTTTGTGTATCCTTGGCAGATAGTATATGTTTGGAGTATGTGGTGCTTTAGGGACCAACAAAAGTTTTTCTTTTTATTTAAAATACCCTGTCTAAACCCCCTGGTAATAATATTTTCAAGCTCTCTCTGATATTTAATTTTAGGATCAGACACCAATGGGGTATAAGTATCATGAATCAAGGCCAGCTTCCAAATCTATATTTGTTCTAACATTCTTAACATGCATCTGATCCAAGTTTCTAAGTACCACATCCCTGAATACTTTGAGTGAGGAGGCCAGTGCCCCTGGGGGGGTTAAAAAGTGAAGCATTGGAAAGACCAGAGTGGAGGAACTCAGTAGACACCATTCTGTTCTCTTTAATTGGATTTGAGATCAGGTACCGCTTAATATTGAGTTTCCATACAAATCTATGTACGTCCATGTACATCTGAAATGTATTCAACTTCCTCTGTGGTGAAAATTTAAGTCCCTTGTCTAACACTAGTTTCTCGCAGTCCGTCAACACAATGGTACTCAGATTGAAAATCCCTGCAACAGCTAGGTCTTTTTTCTTTTTAGATTGTGTCCGCCTCCCCCCTCTGACTCCTCTCTTTGTTCACCAGGCCTTTTGATACCCTGATTGGGTCTGAGAAAACCCCAATTCTGGTATCCTTGATTGCCTGGACCCAATCTTTCATGACCTCCTGCATTCCTATTATAGGATTCATGGGATGCATTAGGATAACCATAATTAATTCCTTCTTTGGATGTAGAATTCTTCTGGTCATATTCAGCCCCCGGACGCTCTCTATCTCTCTGGGGAAATAAACAGTTGTGAGTACTAACATTATATTCACAATCATATGGTATACCGTGCAGTCTATAGGATATAATGTGGTGGTATCCTCATCCCAATGATATAGATACAAAGATAGATTTCCCCCAAGAAAAGGGACTTTAAATAGGTTAACCAACCACATAAATGTATATAAAAAATATATTTTTATTCCATATACAAAGTACATCAGTTATAGTCCTCAAATGGAACAGAGAAGAAGCAAATTACATATATGTTAAAGGATTACAGTTACATTGCACCAATGTTGCCTTGTTGGTATATTGCTCACAGGAGCATAACTGATGAGTCCGTTGTCCGCAAAATGGAGTGCGGTTACCCTCCGCGATGGAATGCGGTTACCCAACATATATGTTTCGGAGCATTAAAGCCCTTCATCAGGGGTAGCTGTGCAACGATTTGTGGCAAGAGACTGTGTGTTATAGTAAAAAGTTCTTCTCTGAATGTAGTTAGTATCAAAAGTGCCCCACATTCGGTGGGGGAGGACATCTTACATATTGATATGGCGGAACACGATGTGTCGGTCCCTGACATGTTACGTGACAAATAGAAAATGAGATCACTTTGGGGTGTCTACTTTCCAAAAAAGGGACATTTTGTAATTGTCAGTACTGTTCTGGCATTTTTTAATTGATCCGATTTATAGCAGAAGCTAGGGGGAACTGTTTTTTTTTTTTAAGTGTGTGTTTGTTTGTTTGTTTTTTTCTTTTCTTTTTAACCACTTCAATACCGAGCCTGTTTTTTGGTTTCTGTGTTTACAAGTTAAAAACAGGGTTTTTTTGCTATAAAATTACTTAGAACCCCCAAACATTATATATATATATTTTTTTTTCTAACAGCCTAGAGAATAAAATGGCGGTCATTGCAAAACTTTATGTTACACTGTATTTGCGCAGCGGTCTTCCAAGTGTGATTTTTTTGGGAAAAAATCAGTTTTTTGAGTTAAAAGATAAGAAACCAGTAAAGTTAGGCCAATTTTTTTCCATATTGTGAAAGATAATGTTACACTGAGTAAAATGATACCCAACATGTCATGCTTCAAAATTGCGTCCACGCGCAGAATGGCAACAAACTTTGCAACTAAAAAATCTCCATTGGCGACGTTTAAAAAATTCTTCAGGTTAGCAGTTTTGAGTTACAGAGGAGGTCTAGTGCTAAAGTTATTGCTCTCGCTCTAACCATCACAGCGTTACCCTGTTGTAACATGTGTGGGTTGAACACCATTTTCATATGTAGAAGGGACTTACGTATGCATTCGCTTCTGCGCGTGAGCTCGCTGGGACGGGGCGCTTTAAATTTTTTTTTTAATTATTTATTTTACTTTTTATTTTTACATTGTTCTTTTTTTAAAAAAAAATGTATCACTTTTATTCCTATTACAAGAAATGTAAACATTCCTTGTAATGGAAAAAAGCATGCCAGGACCTCTTAAATATGAGATCTGGGGTCAAAAAGACCTCAGATCTCATATTTACAGTAAAATGCAAAAAATAAAATAAAATAAAATAATAATTTGAAAAAATGACAGTGCCAAAAAAAAAATGGGCCCTTTAAGACCGTTGGGCGGAAGTGACTTGTGATGTCGCCCTCCCGTGTTATGGAGCCAAGTGAGCAGCTTCAGCCGCTCACTCGGATCACGGACACTGGGAGGAGAGGAACCGATCATCTCCGCCGCTGCCGGCGGGTCTGGTAAGCGGCGGCGATGAAGGGAAAGCGGTAGGAGGGGGGGCACCTCTCCCACCGCTGATAAAAGTGATCTTGCGGCGAATCTGCCGCTATGACCACTTTTATCAAACACAGGATCACGGCTGAAAAAAAAGATATCTGAATGGTGCCGCTGAAAGTTGCGACGTCATATGACCTGACTCTGAGTGAAGTGGTTAAAGTAAAATATAAAAAAACTGTGGTTACTGAATACCACCAATAGAAAGCTCAATCTGTCTCATTTGGGCACATTTTATATTGATCCAATTTATAGCAAAAACTAGGGGAAACTGTTTTTTTTTTTTTTATGTGTGTTTGTTTGTTTTTTTCTTTTCTTTTCAAAGTAAAATATAAAAAAAACAGTGGTTACTAAATACCACCAATAGAAAGCTCAATCTGTCTCATTTGGGCGCAGTGTTGCATAATCTAATATTTGTTAGTCAAACTATTACAGAGCAGGAAACTGAAAAAACGGCCTGGTAATGAAGTATTACTGTATGGTACACAAATGGTTAACATACCAGAAAGCCGTAAATAAAGGAAGCTCATTGTTAGGCCCCACACACACGGGCATATAAAAAAAATAAGCTGTAACATTGGGACCGACATCAGGAAAAAAATCGGCATCAAAAACGCGATTTCGTTGACGTTTTGCATCAGTGTTAATGCGCATTAGTGAGCCTCACAGCTACGTCGTGTATTGTTTAAAAATACATTCCTCTGCTATTTTTTAACCTGAAAACGCCAGCGCTAAAAAGCCGGTTAATGTCGCTATGGCATTAATGCACGTTAGTGAGCGTTTTGCCGGCTCAGCGTCAAAAACGCTCTACCGCTGCAGCTTCAGAACGCTCTGGCCGTGGGTTCTGCTTTCAGCTCACAAACACCGACACTATCTACAGCTTGAAAACGTCAGCGTTTTTATGGGGCCATTGAATAACATGGAGAGCTGCAAAAAACGCTCAAAAACGCAGCGGTAAAAACGTCCGTGTGTATGGGGCCTTATTGTTATTATACACACCTTGATATCAGCCTTATGTCATCCCCAGCAGCCAACACTGGTATAAAGTCATTTGTTACCCAAGAAGAACATGTCAAAAAGCACTGATCACTATTTCCATTGGTGTTTGTGGCATGTCAGCTCCATAGGTTTAAGTATAAATAACTGCCTATCTAGGGAAATGAAGGTGATAGGATTTTGTCTGTATATATTCATCTAAGTACTCAGCTATGCCCAGTGCAAAATGAGAGCTACTAAAGTTGAGGTGGCTTGTGACTTAATGCAGTTTATATTCTTAAAAAACAGAACTAGATAAATACAGATAAGCATTTTTTGGATATGCTTCACCATTTTGCATCTGCAATTGAACCAAGCCAGTTTGTGTATATCCATTGGATGCAAAAGAACCTAATCAATGAAATGAAGTACAAACCTGGCAAAACAATTCTATCTATTGCATTTTAAGAAAACAAGGGCTGTTAAAAATGTAAGCAATTCTTGGTTCTGTTGGTGGCCTCTATTCTATATACTGTAGCTACAAGATGAGTGTTACCACCCTTCGTATTGCAAAGTGCCTGGACAAAATGTGCCTGAATAAGAACCACTCCCATCCATCTCATGGGTCTGAAACAAAACTATCACACCCGCTATATAAAGAATACATAGAGCTACTGTAACTACAAGTTTGTATCACTCACTCAACAGCTCCTACATATATTTTAAACATTTTCTTTTCTTGGTTTTAAGTTAATTCCAGAGAATTTTTTCAGCATCTCTAAAAGAACTAAGATGGATTTTCCCACAACATAAGGTATTGAATTGCTTGATACATTACACACGTTTATACTATTAATTTTTTTTTAAACATATTTTATTAGCAAATGTTCACATTTTACAATAAAAGTAACAGCACATGTACAAAACAAGCATAAAAGTTCAAATATCAAAAGAAGGACACATCTAGTCTAAAGGGTGTAGCCCATGTCAAAATACACAACAAACTCTAGGGGCTCACTAGTTTTCAACATTATGAACATATACAGTGGCCCAAGACAAGGGCAATCAAGGTCCAGCGGAGAAATAAACTTAATTGAAGATGTGAGGAGATTGTTTCATCTGGACCAATTGGCAGTAAGAATACCAGTTAGACTAGAAATTCAAGTTAACATAACACAGGGCTTGATAAACCCCAGGCGCCAGGTCGCAATGGCGACAAGAATTTTTTTCCTGGGGCCTGGGCTTCAGTATGCTTGCTGCACATAACCCTTGCGTGCCCCCCCCCCGCGGTATGTATCCCGAGCTCCACTTGCCCATCCGGGCCAGGGACCAGCATAGATGGGTAGAGGGGAGGGATAAGAGTGGACACACGTCTGCTCTCTTCCCCTTCTTGTTGTTGGCCTGGAAGTGACGTGTGATGTCGCTTTTGGGCCCTCTTTGACAGTTTGCCCGGCTATCAAGGCCGGGAAAGAATGAAATGCAGCTTGATGTGCATTGCACTACATTCAGTGGAACACATGGGAATCATGCAGAGTCTTTTAGACGAGGGTTTCTCAACCCGTGGTACGCGTACCTCTGGGGGTACGTGCACCATGGGCAGGGGGTATGTGCAGTGCTCTGTCCCCCAAGTCTCTCCTCCCGCAGACACACACCGCCCCGGCGGCTTTCTCTAGCCGTGTTGCGTGAGACTGTACTACCAACAGGGGAAGCGGTCCACCACGTGTGTGTGTGGGGGGAGGGGGTGAGTGTCAGGCTGGCGGCAAAGTCCTGCTATCAATGCAGCCCATCGCGGAAGAGGTTTCCCAGGCCAGGGCTGACTGATGGGGCAGGCACCATGTCCTTCCATCTCCCGGCTCCTCCTGCTCTCCAGCGCGCCTTGGATGTCCCTGCCTGCCATGTGTGAAGATGACTGCTGAGGCTCTGCAATCCTGGAAAAAAGTGAGTCCTGCCTGCACATGCCAGCATGCCCAGCCATCAGTGCCTCTCCTTAGTGCCTCCTCTAAGTGCCTCTCCTCAGTGCCTCTCCTCAGTGCCTCTCCTCAGTGCCTCCTCTCAGTGCCTCCTCTCATCAGTGCCTCCTCTCAGTGCCTCCTCTCCTCAGTGCCTCTCCTCAGTGCCTCCTCTCAGAGCCTCTCCTCAGGGCCTGCTCTCAGTGCCTCCTCAGTGCCTCTCCTTAGTGCTTCTCCTCAGTGCCTGCTCTCAGTGCCTCCTCTCAGTGCCTCTCCTCAGTGCCTCCTCTCCTTAGTGCCTCTCCTTAGTGCCTCCTCTCAGTGCCTCCTCTCCTCAGTACCTCTCCTTAGTGCCTCCTCTCCTCAGTGCCTC
>BLSH010494084.1:224867-249814 GCA_018402905.1 Glandirana rugosa
TTTTTTATTTTTGGCGTCTCCACTAGTGTATGGTGTTTTCTTTAAATGGTGATAAATCAATGTCGCAGCGTGCTGGTACGTTATTACGTCACGGTATAGCGTTTATTACCGGACCAGTCCTTACCCCATTTTGGAAGACCAGGAATTCACCAATTCTATTTGTTCGACAAGACCTGAATGGGTCTCAGTAGGGTGTCTAGACCTGTTTAAAGTCATAAATAAATAAAGAGTGAATATTCGAAAATTACTCCCTTCTACTTCTTTCTCCTAACCTTCATCAGTTTAGGTATTACCGAGTTAAATGTGCGTGTACTCCACCTCCTAAAAGTATAACATTATTATAATATTTAATGTATTAAGTGAGACGTCGTAATTGTATCGTGGTAAAAACGTCAAATAAATTTTCGCCATTATTTGCGATATGGCACTGCATTATTGCATGGTCGTGCGACGCTGTAACTAAATAGTGGTAAATTTCTTTTGTGGTATGTGATCACCTCTGCGGTTTTTATTTTTTTTAAACAAAAACAGAGCGATAATTTTGAAAAAAAAACAATATTTTTTACTTTCTGCTTTGAAACATATCCAATAAAAAAAATTAAAAAATCGAATTTCTTCATCAATTTAGGCCAATATGTTTCTGCTACATATCTTTGGTAAAAAAAAATCCCAATAAGTGTATATTGATTGGTTTGTGCAAAGGTTATAGCACCAAAAACTATGGGATATTTTTATGGAATTTTGTATTATTATTTTTTTTTACCAACAATGGAGGCAATCAGCATTCTTCAGCGGGACTGTGACATTGCGGTCGACAAATCGGACACCAACTGACACTTTTTTGGGAACCAGTGACATTATTACAGTGTTCAGTGCTAAACATATGCACTGTTATTGTACTAATGACACTGGCAGGGAAGGGGTTAACACCAGGGGCGATCAAGGGGTTTAGTGTGTTCCCTGGGAGTGTTTTCTAACTGGGTTGGGGATGGACTGACTGGGACAACACCGAGTTGTCCTTTAGCCACTCCTTTATTATCTTAGCTGTGTGCTTAGGGTCGTTGCCCCTTTGGAAGATGAACCTTTGCTCCAGTCTGAGGTCCAGAGCACTCTGGAGCAGGTTTTAATGAAGGAGGTCTTTTGTACATTGCTGCTGTATTCATCTTTTCCTCAATCCTGACTAGTCTTCCAGTTCCTGCTGCTGAAAAACATCCCCACAGCATGATGCTGCCACCACCATGCTTCACTGTAGGGATGGTATTGGCCAGGGGATGAGCGGTGCCTGGTTTCCTCCAGATATGACTCTTGCCATTCAGGCCAAAGAGTTCAATCTTTGTTTCATCAGACCAGAGAATTTTGTTTTTCATGGTCTAAGAGTCCTTCAGGTGGCAGACTCCAGATGGGCTGGCATGTGCACTTTACTGAGGAGTGACATCCATCTGGCCACTCTACGATACAGGCCTGAGTGCTGCAGAGATGGTTATTCTTCCCGAAGGTTCTCCTCTCTCCACAGAGAAACATTGGAAGCTCTGTCGGAGTGACCATTGGGGTCTTGGTGACCTCCCTGACTAAGGCCCTTCTCCCCCAATCGCTCAGTTTGGCTGGGCGGCTCGCTCTAAGAAGAGTCCTGGTGGTTCCAAACTTCTTCCATTTAAAGATGATGGAGGCCACTGTGCCCATTGGGACCTTCAATGCTGCAGAAATGTTTCTGTACCCTTCCCCAGATCTGTGCCTTGATACCATCCTGTCTTGGAGGTCTAAAGACACTTGCTTGGACTTCATGGCTTGGTTTGTGCTCTGACATGCACTGTTAACTGTGGGACCTTATATAGACAGGTGTGTGCCTTTCCAAATCATGTCCAATCAACTGAATGTACCACTGATAGACTTCAATCAAGTTGTAGAAACATCTCAAGGATGATTAGTGGAAACAGGATGCACCTGAGCTCAATTTTGAGTGGCAAAGGCTGTGCATACTTATGTGCATGCGATTTTTTTGTTTTTTATTTTTAATACGTTAGCAAAGATTTCAAACAAACTTCTTTCACATTGTCACTATGGGGTATTGTTTGTATAATTTTGAGGAAAATAATGAATTTAATCAATTTTTGAATAAGGTTGTAACATAACAATATGTGGAAAAAGGCAAGCACTGTGAATACTTTCCGGATGCATTGTGTTTTCTAAGATTTTGAGACAGATGAATTGATTTTCTAAAGCTGTAGTAAATGTTCTCTTAGTGAATGCTGTGAAGCTATGTTAACTTGAAATACGTAATCATGTGTAAGGGACTTTAAAAAAGCAACAACTTACTATTAGGCTACTTTCACACCTATAAGTAAAGCTTTTAGCGGCACTTTGGCGCTGCTATTCTGATGTCAGAGGTGCGCTTTTACCCCCCCCAAGGGGTTAAAAGTGCTGGCTAGTGGTGCTCCCGAAGCAGTGTACAGCCGCTTCGGGTGCGCTGCCCATTCATTTCCATGGGCGATGGAGGAGCGGTTTATACATTGCTCCCGCACCACCCCATAGATGCGGCTTGCAGGAGATTTTTTACTGTCCTGCAAGCGCACCGCCCAGTGTGAGAGCACTCAGGCGTTCACACTGGGGTGCATTAGGAGACAGTTAAAGGCACTTTACAGGTGCTGTTTTTAGTGAAAAATGCCTTAATGTGATGTGTTCCTTGTGCTGCGGGCTCCTTATTAGTTTAGACCCTGCTGCTCAAATCCCCATTGTTGTAATATTATGGTACAGTGGTGTTATAAGAGCCAAGGGACATGTCATTTGCACCTACCAAGAGTGCTGTCATTTCCACTGCGTCCTTCATTGATAAAAAACTGTACTACTGCTTCTGTGAATTAAAAGTGCATTATGAATAGAGGATGACTGGATGAATGAGAGCCTCCTCCATTCAGAGATGTTTTTTTATTTATGGAAGCAATAATACAGTTTCTATGAATTGAGGAGGTGGTGGAAAGGGCGGACATAGGCAACACTCTTGGTGAGTGCAAATGACATGTTCCTTGGCTCTATTAGCACTGGACGATTACAGTGGCAGGGTACGAGGGAATTTCAACTAAATGAAGAGCCAGCAGCACATCAGAGAAGGGGCACATCCAAATGATAGTAAGTCATGTCCTTTGTGCTTTTTTTTTACTAAACGTAGGGTTTAACTTTAACATTCTCTACCCCTTTAGTACATCAGTATGTTAGAAGGATCTTTTAGGCCCCTAATGAAGAAGAAGCAAGGACATATATTCCACAACTATGCTAAATGTAAAATGTATTTGAAATGCAGTAATACATTACAGAAACTGTAATGGATTCATTCATTTACCTTTTTTTATATAAAAAACCCTTCCATTAACCCCCTCCCCAGTTAAATGCCAGCTGACTCGAAGATTTAGATCACTCACAGTTTATACAAGTAAAGAACTTACCTGTTTTAAAACCAGTCAACCATCTGAAAAAAATGTCTCCTAAGTATAGGGATCATTGATCCTTCTTTTTTTCCATAAGGGCAGCTTCTAGTGTGCTAGTGACTCCATTCCATTATTGAAAACACACAAAAGTATGGAATTAATCACATATTTTAAAGCCCTCTTTAAAATTGCTGAAACATTTCTTCACTGTGGTTTCTGGCTATGCATTTAAGATTCTAAGTCTATGTTATTCTACTGCTGTATATTTATCATGTTTTTTCCACTCTTAACAGCCACCGCTGCAGATTTGACCACATTTCCTATTACAATGCCAGACTACTTGTTCCTGAGTGTCAGCACAGCCAATTTGTTTATAATGCCTCCTGTACTGCTTCTCCCACATGAGCTTTGAGAAGCCATTACCTGATTGTTCAGTTCTGATTTCTGGAATAGCTACTGCTTGGCAGTGCATTGAAAAGTAGAGGAAATGTATATCATGCCAAGTCACTGTTCCATAACACTTCACCATTTATTGCCATAGTTCAGTATCTTTCCTGCCGTATGTAGTCTTAGTGTTTTCTTAATTAAGAGAGGGAAGAAATTGTGAGCTCTTTTGATAGTATGATCAGTGAAAGAGGCATTCATGATACCCAGGCCTAATGCGTAAAGTTGAACCTAAACAGCTAAATACATTATTAAAATACATATAAGGATGCTCTTTTAGCTACCGAAGGCTTTGTAGGTCTGTCCACTCAGCCTTAGGATTTACACAACCCTCTGAGACAGCAAAGCCAATTTGGTGACCTCACTTTTCTCTGCTGCAGTTAAGCAGCAAGCACCTCTAAGTCACCATACTGCACCCAACCTGTGATTGGATAGCGATGGAGATGCAACACACTAATGAGCTCATCTTTTTGCAACTGGGACACCAGCAGAAATAAAACTCTAAACCCCATACACACTATAAGATTTTCTGCAGATTTTTGTCTTCAAGTTTACCAAAACCATGTAGGGTAAGGGCCTGTCTGATTGCATACAAATTGAGACTCTTAAGGTTTGACCTCATATTACAGGCAGTCCCCGGGTTACAAACAAGATAGAAACATAAAAACATAGAAAAGTAACGGCAGAAAAAGACTGAGTAGTCCATCGAGTCTGCCCCTTTTTATTTTATTTTATCTTTTTTGTGTTTTTTTTGTTTTGTTTTAACATTAACCTTGTCTGACTATAGATTTATGTTTATCCCAAGCATGTTTGAAACCATTTACTGTTGACTGTTTCACAACCTCTGTTGGTAGTTTATTCCAATCATCAACCACCCTTTCAGTAATATAATACTTTCTAAGATTAGTTTTGAACTTCCCTCCAGTTAGTTTGAGGTCATGTCCCCGTGTTCTTGATTTTGGTTTCATATTGAAAAGACTGCCCTCTTCCTAGGGTCTGTAGGTTTGTTTTTAAGATTAATTTGTTTGTAAGTCAGAACAGGTACATTACTTAAGTGTAGCTCCAGCCAAAAAAATAATTTCTAAGTTTTTAGTATAGCATAGGGAAAGAGTAACACCCCTTTAAGGTTTGTTTTGCTGCCTGTGCTTCTGCTTAGAAGATTACGCCTCACTTTCTGTTCCTTTGACAATTGGATTTTGAAAATTTTGGGTTGTTGTGGAAACAAGGATTGGTGATAAAGCTTGAGACACCTTTTTCCTATGATAACTCTTACAGGAGTGAATTTCCCTTCCTATGGGTAGATTTCCTCTCACTTCCTGTTGTCTCCCTCAGTTTGTAAGTATGACTCATTTGTAATTCGGTTGTTTGTAACTAGGGGACTGCCTATATGGTTTTGGTAAATCTGAAGACAAAAATCTGCAGAAAATCCAATAGTGTGTATGGGTTTTTAGTGTTCTTTTTTTTTTCTTCCAAAAAACATTTTATTTTATTTTTTTAAATTTATACAGGTATATGTCATACAGGGCATGTGAACATGTGTTGTGCATATGCAGATAATGGTTATAGTAGGTGACAAACGCATTAGGAAAATTATGCATTAACCTAATATAGAGATAGGACCTCTGTATGTTCAGTAGGGAGTAGCTAATTGATGATATATGGCGACCGTTTCCTTTGTGGAATGTGTTTGCACTGGGGTAATCGAGTTTGGTGTATACTAAAAATGAGGTCCTTGTGAGAGGTGGTGAGCGGGTAGTGTTACAGAGTGTTTTGTTCAGTACCAGGGGTGCATATGGTTTATGCATTTTGGTTAGAGATACGGACGGTAGACGGGGGGGAGGGGGGTGAGAGAAAGAGAGAGAGAAATAAAAAAAAGGAAGGGGGAGGAAGAGAGGTATGGTCAGGTCAGTCCTCCCTGACCTTTCCCTCCACAGGCCAGCTATCCATAATCGCCCGCCGCTGGAGCCCATGGGAGGAGTGGTGATGGGTGTTTCATTTTAGAGGAGGGTAGTGTAAGCAGATCCCAGATATGTTGTACAGAGCCATAGGTTACTGTTACATTTGTTTTGGCTATCTAGCTGATCTGGTTGTTTAGAATGGAGTATTCTAGAGTCGTTAAGAAGTGGATTCTTAGTGTTCTAATTCTCTACTCTACTAAAGAAAAAGATTTTTATTTTTTTCAAATTCTTTATTTATATAAAGAATTAAAGCATCCATCAGAGCAAAACAATATGGAATAGAAGCAATATCTCACAAAAAATAAAGACAATCCAAAGTAATGCAGCAGCATACTGTGAGATAGAAAAAAATGCAAGATGTTCTGACTTCAAGAAAACACAAATAAAATCTCTCTTCCAATAACAAAGGGTGAACTGTAGGAAATATGATAGGGCTCACTAGGATGGATATTCCAATATTCAACGGAGGAAACAAGAGAACAGAAAAGCTAAAGGACACCTATGGGTGCCAGAAAGATAGGGCTCAGAGGAGGGGAGATAGTTCCTCTCACTTCCTGTCTGGTAAAACTTTTTTAGCAAGACAAGAAACAGCAGAGTGTTGCATCGTGTTAGCCATCGACAAAAGTTTGGATTTAAGGCATGATGACTTCTTCTTCAGGCAATATGAACTGATAGTAAAGCTGGCCATAGATTTTTTCATTCAGCCATCCACACAAGTGAGGTGGATGGAACAATCCTCCCTGTTGAGATTTTGTGGGTTTGATTTACTAAATAACGGAGAGTGCAAAATCCTGCAGCTATGCATAGAAACCAATCAGCTTCCAGGTTTTTTTCCAAAGCTTAATTGAACAAGCTGAACTTAGAAGCTGATTGGCTACCATGCACAGCTGCACCAGATTTTGCACTCTCCAGTTTTAGTAAATCAACCCCTGTATTCTGACAGCAAGACTCCTCTACTGTCAGAATAGACTGATGAGCGACCGCAGCTAATTGGCTGTAGCCGCTGATCGACAAAAGTATTCCAACAGTCCTGTCCCACAGAAGTCAAACTAAGAATTGACTTCTGTTTAATGGGGATGACCATTCATGGATCAAAATTTATCTGGCCCATGCTGAACTGGCCAAATGTTGATCCATCCATGGCCAGCTTAAAGTATAACTAAAGGCAAAGTGGAGAGTTTTAGTTTTGGATAAAGTGGAGAGGGATTAGAACCCCTGTCAGTTTTTAATTGCTGTCAGTGTCCTCATTAGGAAGATTTGCCCACTCTATTTGTCCTGTTTAACATTATTACAGAAAGCGAAAGTAAAAGAGAATCCCAAATTTTGGGTTGTCCCCAAAAAAATAATAGCCTGGAAATCTTCCAATGGGAACACTAGTTCTGCTGACTTGGGGGCCCTTTTATTTGTAGGGATTTCCTCTGATTTCCCATTTTGGATACAGATACCCTGTTGCACTTCACACCTAAGAGTTTTTGTAGAGTTCATTTTATGTGGGGATGTTCATGGGATGATGGTTCACATAAAATCATAGAGGCACAAAAAAAGTGGTACATAAAACAAGAAGTTAGACTCTCTAACAGAGTCTTGGAAAGATTTAAAAAATATGATTATAAGTCTCCCCCATTCTCTTCAAAACTAAGAAAATGTTTTGGCTGAGCAAACACTTTAAACTACTGCATATGGAGGTGTCAAAACATGATGACTGTCACAATAGTTGTTATTTTTGAGGTTATGGATTAGATAGCTACATGGTATGGCTTACCTTTTTAGTGAATTTTTTATTATTTATGGATTATTTTTTTCATCTTATTCATAAATGCATGTTTGGTAGTTTAGTTCATCTAGGTAGTTTCATTCATAAAGAGATCTCCATGGAGTTTGAGAACAAAAACTTTTCATGGTTGGTACAACAAGTACAGATAGTAGTAAACAAAAGTACTTGTAATACAGCCTTCCCGTGTATATGTTTGACAGGTATGTTCTAATTTGGCATGTGTTTTTTGTGGTTTTTTTTAGTTATCAGAGAGTGCAAAATCCTGCAGCTATGCATAGAAACCAATCAGCTTCCAGTTTTTTTTTTCCAAAGCTTAATTGAACAAGCTGAACTTAGAAGCTGATTGGCTACCATGCACAGCTGCACCAGATTTTGCACTCTCCAGTTTTAGTAAATCAATCCCTGTATTCTGACAGCAAGACTCCTCTACTGTCAGAATAGACTGATGAGTGACTGCAGCCAATTGGCTGTAGCCGCTGATCGACAAAAGTATTCCAACAGTCCTGTCCCACAGAAGTCAAACTAAGAATTGACTTCTGTTTAATGGGGATGACCATTCATGGATCAAAATTTGTCTGGCCCATGCTGAACTGGCCAAATTTTGATCCATCCTTGGCCAGCTTAAAGTATAACTAAAGGCAAAACGTTTTTTTTAGTTTTGGATAAAGTGGAGAGGGATTAGAACCCCTGTCAGTTTTTAATCGCTGTCTGTGTCCTCATTAGGAAGATTTACCCACTCTATTTGTCCTGTTTAACATTATTACAGAAAGTAAAAGAAAATCCCAAATTTTGGGTTGTCCCCAAAAAAATAATAGCCTGGAAATCTTCCAATGGGAACACTAATTCTGCTGACTTGGGGGCCCTTTAATTTGTAGGGATTTCCTCTGATTTCCCATTTTGGCTATGGGACAGGAAGTAAAGGGAAATCTCCCCAATGGGACAAAGTTTTGCCTATAGCTCTACTTTAAGAAACATGCATGAGGAAACTGCTTAAGAAACATGCATGAAAAAAACAAAGATATACAGATACCCTGTTGCACTTCACACCTAAGAGTTTTTGTAGAGTTCATTTTATGTGGGGATGTTCATGGGATGATGGTTCACATAAAATCATAGAGGCACAAAAAAAAAGTGGTACATAAAACAAGAAGTTAGACTCTCTAACAGAGTCTTGGAAATATTTAAAAAATATGATAAGCCTTCCCCATTCTCTTCAAAACTAAGAAAATGTTTTGGCTGAGCAAACACTTTAAACTACTGCATATGGAGGTGACAAAACATGATGACTGTCACAATAGTTGTTATTTTTGAGTTTATTTAAAAGGATTAGATAGCTACATGGTATGGCTTACCTTTTTAGTGATTTTTTTATTATTTCTGGCTTATTTTTTTCATCTTATTCATAAATGCATGTTTGGTAGTTTAGTTCATCTAGGTAGTTTCATTCATAAAGAGATCTCCATGAAGTTTGAGAACAAAAACTTTTCATGGTTGGTACAACAGTACAGATAGTAGTAAACAAAAGTACTTGTAATACAGCCTTCCCATGTATATGTTTGACAGGTATGTTCTAATTTGGCATGTGTTTTTTTGTTTTTTGGGGGTTTTTTAGTTATCAGAGTAATGGGAAGAGAGAAAGGTTACAAAGTCAGATACATATCATAATACAATATATGAAGTTTATATCCACAGCTAAAAATATCACCAAATAAGATACGTGATATTTTAGAAAATCAAAGGTTGTTCCAAGGTTGAACCTGCCCTATAAATGCCATGGCTGGTTTCTCATGTCTCAATAGTTACTGGCATAAAATAGGAAAAACACCCTAATCTATGTCCCTGTCTTCTACAAATGATGTCTTTATATACATCAATGTGAATAAAAGAGTGGGTGGGGTATAGAAAGTGGTGGGGTGAGGGTAGGTGGCTTATGGTGGTGTAAAGGGGGCAGAGTAGCAAAGCGAATCAAAGAAACAGAGAGAAACGGTTATGAAAGTAATTAACAGAGATAAAGAAGATAGAAAGAAAAAAAAATCAAACTCTCCTGCTTGCTGAAGGTAGTCTGTGTATTCTGACATAATAAATTTGGCTCAGTAGCACCAGGTCTTGAAAAATGTTTGAGTTGTCCCACTACTGAAACGTGTAAGGTCTTCCATCAGCCTAAGGAGTGATACTGGAGAGTATAATCATTTTTGTGCAGTTTCTATCAGTAGGTTTTAGAAAGTCCTGTGTTTCAAACATGTTCAGACTATTGCAATATATATCAATATTGTAATATATCAATATGGTTGCTTATGAAAAAGGTAGCTGACAATGCAGGAGAGTGGAAAATCCTATGCCAACATTGTAAGATTTTATATCATAGATCTTAATACTGATGGGATCTTGTTTAATGTTGTATGGATAGCTGGATATTGAATTCATTTTTACAGTGGTGAAACTCCATACAAGATGGTATCTTACTCCTAATTAATTACATAGCATCTTCCCAAATGTTCCAGAGACCTGCTTTAGAGGTTGCCCCGGCAGAAGCAAATTTCTCCACATTTTCTGGAGATGCCCAGCCCTTAAACCACTTTGGCAACAGGCAGCAACCAAAGAAGCCCATGATCTATTCTTTGCTCCCTTCCCAGATATACCAATCCCAAATCAAAAACTTGCTCACACTCTCTTTAGTGCGATTCTATGGACCATTGCCCTCAATTGACATACCTCTACAGTCCCTTGGCCTCTGGCAAGGTCCATAAAGAAATGGATGAGCAAGTTTGGGGTGGAGTAACTTGACTGCCCTGCACAGAGTTTTGACCTTAACCCGATAGAGCACCTTTGCAATGAATTAGAGCAGAGACATGCTAGCCAGGCCTTCTTGTCCAACATCAATGCCTAAATTTCACAAATGCACTTCTGAAAGAATGGTCAAACATTCCCATAGACAGAGACCTATGGGGGCCCCCAGGAGGGGGGTCAGGGAGGACTACACAATGTAAACATATCCGGAGTAGAAGAAATAAACAGAGGGGAAGGAGAGCAGGGAAGAGGCTCCAAAAAAAGAAAATACCAGTAGGGGAAGGATTACCATTGAGTGCCAATGAAATAAATGTTTCAGATAAAGGTTTAAAGTTTGCCCCAGTAAAGAATTTAAATAAATTTGAGACTTACGTTTATATTCAAAAATATATAAGGACACATTCCAAATACTTTCTGTCCAAACCCGTAGAGAGATCCACCCAAAATGTTGGTGAACATAACACTGATTTGAGAAATAAGTCTACATTTAATCCACCTACTTTGGATAATACATTTGTAGAGGGTTTTAGAAATATGGTGGTCAATGACCTTGAAAAACTGCAGATTAATAAAGTAAATGATCTGGAAAACATTAAGAGAGGGATAAGATCTTTGGAAGAGAAGAAAAATGTGGTCAATCGACCTGCAGATAAAGGGGGAGGGATTGTTCTCATGTCTAAAGTATACTACAAACATGACATGGAAAGATTACTTGAAGACAAAAATAGATATAGGTTGCTGAGTGGTAATCCAGTAAATCAGTACAAAGATGAATTATCTAAATGAATTAAAAGAGATGTTAAGAAAAAGATTCTGAGTAAGAAAGAAGCAGACTATTTGAATCCAACTGCTTGCCTGACCCCAATAATATATTTTCTACCCAAAATATATAAAGACAGTAATAATCCTCCGGGGAGACCCATTGTGAATGGGGTGGATTCCCTGTCTTCGAGAATGGGTCAGTATTTGGATATATTTTTGCAGCCTTTAGTTATTTCAACCCCTGCTTATCTGTCAGAGAAGGGTCCATGGAGAACCGCGCCACAGGTATTCTCCATTGGCACGTGGGAACACGCCAGTGCGCATGCCTAGAAGGTCTAGAGTGGCTGGAGGAGACAGCGTGCATGCGCGCACTCCAGAACGCATTAAATGCGTGATAGATGTTGGTGCCCTATTTAAAGCCAGTGGAAAGGATCAATAGTTGTGTTCCAGTGTTCTAGTACCTGATTTTGCATGACTCCCTGATACCGACCAGACTTGCCCTGAGCATTCTGATGCTTTCCCGGCTTGACCTTTGGCTTGTTCCAGTTACCTCTCTCCTGTTTGCTGATCTGTGTTTGACCCTTGGCCTGCTTTGGACTTTGCCTCTATCTGCTACCAGTGTATGACCCGGCTTGCTACTGACTCTGCCTAATTGATCTCCTGTGCATGACCCCCAGCTCCTGGGTACCTCTACTGCCACCAGCTTCATGGTACCACTGAGGGACATCAGCCCAGTAGTGTCTCCTGATTACAGCCTGCATCTCAGATGTCACATCAGCCGACCACAGCCGGTGACCCTTGCCTTTCCGGGTACAGCAACCCCTGTTCCCACCTTCAGGGGGCGCTCTGCACCTAGCTACCCCAACCAGGTAACTGACAGTATCATCCAGCCAGTATGTTAGAGGCCGATGGAGGTGCTTTACCACTCTAGGTGCTGTGTCAGCAAGTGGCAGCCCTAACCCAGGCAGTGACAAGGCTACAGGAAGGATACTTCCAGTTGGAGGGATGCTTGTAGCACCTCACCACCTCTCCTGCTGTAGCTTCCACCCTTCAACCCGCTCCTTCAGGCCAATAACAGTCGGCTCAAGCATCCACAGTGATGGTCCCGCCTCCTGAACCAAGGGTCCCCACACCAGAACGCTTCTTAGGTGATCAAAGGAAGTTCAGATCCTTTTAAAATGACTGCCTGCTTTACCTGGCCATACAGCCAAGAACTTTCTCTCTGGACTCTGTTAAATTGGGGTTCATCATCTCCCTGTTATCTGATGAACCTCAGTCCTGGGCCAATCATTTAGATCAGAGCAGAAGGATCCTGCTATCACCTCTGTGCACGCATTCTTTGAGGCTAACTTTACTTTATGATAACCCACAATGTGCAACTACTGCTGAAGCTGCTCTCCATACCCTACAGCAAGAATGCCGCCCTGCGGAAGATTACACAGTGCCCTTCAGTAGATGGGCAGCAGACACAGGATGGAACGAAGCTGCTCTAAGATGTCAATACCGGCTGGGACTCTCTGAGTCACTCAAAGATGAGTTGGCATGAGTGCAGGCCCCCACGACTCTAGAGGGTCTCATTCAGCTGACCATCCAGCTTGACAGATGCCTGCGGGAGCGACGGTCGGAACGTGCACAAGTATGTTGGCCCACATGGATGTTACCCAAGGTTCCCCCTGTTCCTACATCCATTCCAGCACCTGCCCCAGTACCCACTTCTGAGGGAGAGCCTATGCAGCTAGGCTTAGTCCACTCAACCCTGATGCCAGAGGAGAGCCACTGACAGGCCAACCTTTGCTTACATTGCGGAGAAAGTGGACACTACCTACGCAACTGCCCAGTGAGACCTAGTAAGACTGTTTTTCACAACCCAATGTGCTTCCAAGTTTCCGGGGCCTCTTCTTCTCATCTCATTTTTCACATCTCAATACAGGTGGCAGAAGGGGAGGTCCAAACACCAGCCAGCCATCGTTGATTCTGGGGCCTGCAGTTGCTTTATGGACACTACTCTAGCAAAAAGACTTTGCATCCCTTCACAGCCCAAAAAACAAAGACTTGAGGTTCATTTGGCTGATGGGACCACTCCCAGATCTGGGTCTGTCACGCAAGAGACTTTACCCATACTTACTTCAGTGGAACCCGGGCACAAAGAATTCCTTCGCTTCAATATCCTCTGTTCCCCAATGTTTCCTGTGATCCTGGGAATGCCATGGTTGCGTGCTCACAATTACATCCACATGTTCCCTCAAATCCTGCCTTGTTCCCAATCCTTTGTCTTCATCCGGGTGTCTCACCGTTCAACCACTTGAGGCCACCAGCACAAATATTTTATTTACAGCTTATCATGAGTTTTTGGATGTTTTTGACAAGAAAAAAGCTGAAACACTTCCCCCACACCAGCCATATGATTGTCCAATCGAAATTGCTACCAGGCACAGAGGTTCCATTTGGATGGATATTTCCGTTATCCGAAACAAAACTAGAGACCCTACGTCAATACATCGACGAGAATCTGGAAAAAGAGTTAATTTGCCCTTCCTCCTCTCCAGCCAGTGCAGGGTTGTTCTTTGTACAAAAGAAAAACCATACCCTGAGGCCCTGTGTGGACAATAGAGAGATAAACAAAAATACTATCAAAAACCATTATCCTCTACCTCTCGTGCCTGAGCTCTTTCAGAGATTTTGTGATGCCCAGCTCTTTACCAAACTGGACTTACAAGGAACATACAACCTGGTGGGCATCCGAGAGGATGATGAGCGGAAACCGGCTTTTCACACACGCTTTGGGCACTTCGAATATTTAGTTATGCCATTTGGACTTTGTAATGCCCCAACCACTTTTCAGCACTTCATGAATGATATCTTCAGAGAATACCTGGACTACTTCCTGATTGTTTACTTGGACAATATCCTCATTTTCTCCGCCACCCTGGAACTACACAGAATCCACATTTAAAAGGTCTTGCTTGCACTAAGGAAACATGGACTGTATGCAAAGGCAGAGAAATGTGAATTTGAAAAGACTTCCATTCATTTTCTCTGCTTAATCATCTCCACAACTTTCACCTTACATATCAGCCAGGCTCCAAAAATGGGAAAGCAGATGCACTCTCACGTATGTTCCCTTAGGCTCCCAAGACTGTTGCCCCCAGTACCATCTTGGCTCCTCAAAATTTTTTACTGATCCAGCCTGACTTGAAATCAGCTCCAGAACAGACTTCTGTTCAATGTTCAGAATCTGAGACTTTGTCTCTTCAAAGACAGGAAGAACTCTTATGGCACAGGAATAAGATTTTTGCGCCCAAAGAAGTCAGACCCCAGGTTCCTAACGCTTTTAATGACCACCAGCTTGCCAGACACTTCGGGGGCCCACAAAACATGTGAACTTATCTAACGGTCATTTTGGTAGCCTAACCTAAGGCAGGACTGTAAGGACAATGTTAAATCATGTACCACTTGTACCAGGAGTAAGGGTAGTTACAAGCAAGCTTGGGGTCTGTTAAGGCCATTGCCGGTTCCAGAACACCCTTGGAAAATGCTGTCAATGGAATTCATTGTGGAGTTGCCCCCTTCAGAAGGATTTTCCACTATCCTGGTAGTGGTTAACCGTCTATCAAAGATGGCCCACTTTTTGCCCCTGGTTGGTACTCCCTCTGCTACGGATACAGTTCATGAAAATTGTACAAATACACAGTCTGCCTGACAGCATCGTCTCTGACAGAGGAGTACAATTCACTTCTAGATTCTGGAGGGCTCTCTGCAAGGCCCTGAACATTAAGATCTGCCTACCACCCGCAGAGTAATGGCCAAACAGAGAGAAGGAATCAAATATTGGAACAATACCTCTGTTGTTTCTCTACATGTTCACAGGATAACTGGGTAACCTTACTCCCTTGTGCCGAGTTCACATACAGTAATTCCATACACGCTTCAACCAATCAGTCACCGTTTTGGGCAAATTACATTTTTCGCCCTTCTTTCTTACCCAACACTGTACCAGAAACAGCAGTACCAGTAGTGCAGGACAGGATAACCTTTATCCAGGACAATTACCAAATTTTGCAGCAGACTATGCGAAAAGCAGAGGAGGATTATAAAAAATATTACGACAAGAAGAAGAGAGAGGGTCCTGCACTAAAGGTTGGTGACAAAGTCTGGCTTTCTACTACAAACCTTAAGTTGTCCTGCCCTTTGAGAAAGCTGGGTCCTATATTCATCGGCCCTTTCGGTATCAAGAAAAAAGTTAACCCTGTGGCCTTTGAACTCTCTCTGTCAAGTTCCTACAAAATCCACCCAGTCTTTCATATTTCTCTATTAAAACCAGCCATTGCCAATCCCTTTACAGGTCAAGAAGATCCTCCACCTCCTCCTGTCATGGTGGGCGAGGAAGAGGAATTTGAGGTAGAGGCTATTTTGGACTGCCGACAAAAAGGTAGACAAGCCTAATTCCTCATGAAATGGAAAGGGTACACTCCTGAGGAGAACACTTGGGAACCAGCCAGACATATCCATGCCCCAAGGCTTGTACATGAATTCTTTAGCAGACACCCTGAGAAGCGAGCCTATTTGGGCATCCGGAGGCTGCCCCTTGGGGGGCACTGTCAGAGAAGGTTCTGTGGAGGACCGTGCCACAGGTATTCTCCATTGGCACATAGGAACGTGCCAGTGCGCATGTGCGGAAGGTCTAGAATGGCCAGAGGAGATCATGTGCCAGTGCAAATGCGCACACGCCAGCTCATGCAATTCATGGCAGATGTTGGTGCCGAGTGCCCTATTTAAAGCCAGTGGAAAGGACCATTAGTTGCAGGATGATCTTCAGCTTCCCTGTGTGTTCCTGTGTTCCAGTACCTAATTTTGCCTCTCTCCTGTTTGCTGATCTGTGTTTGACCCTTGGCCTGCTTTGGACTTTGCCTCTACCTGTTACCAGTGTATGACCCGGCTTGCTACTGACTACCAGTGAGGGACATTAGCCCAGCAGTGTCTCCTGATTACAGATTGCATCACAGACGTCACATCAGCCGACCACAGACAGTGACCCTTGCCTATCTGGGCACAGTGACCCCTGTAACCACCTTCAGGGGGCACTCTGCTTCTATCTGCATGGGAAGCCCTCTCTGCATCACGGCCTCTAACCAGGTAACTGACAGTATCTTAAAGATACAAAACATTTATTGCAGATCTTGGATAATATTACCATAAATGATGCTCTATATTATTTGATAACAGCTGACGTCAGCTCCTTATATACTGTCATCAAACATGCTGATGCCTTGCAGTCAGTTAAATGAGCATTGGAGAGTTCCATGTTAGAGAAGAAACATCGGAAATATCTGTTGGACTGCCTGGCATTTGGACTCCAGCACAATTAATTTTGGTATGAGAACAGATATTTCCTGCAGACCACAGGAGTGGCCATGGGAGCCCGCTTTGCTCCGAGTGTAGCTAATTTATTTTTGGCACATTGGGAGTCAGAGGTGGTATTTGCCAATAAACCTAATGAGTTAATATGCTATAAAATATTTTTAGATGATCTGTTCCTGATTTGGAAAGTAGATCAGTCTGGTCTCTTCTTTTTTATAGACAGGCTAAGTTTCAACAATAAAAATATTATATTGGCATGGAAGCATGATAGACAGAGTATGGTCTTTTTGGACCTGGAAATCTTCTTACAAGGAGAAAGGATATATACGAGGAATTATTGTAAAACTACTGATAGAAATGTTTATATAACGATGGGCAGTTGTCACCACAAACCTTGGCTTTTAAATATCCCTATGATACAATTTGTACATTTTTTAATTGTAAAAAAACGTTTTATTGAAGAACAAAACAGCGGTCATACATAAGATCAGGTACAGTCACAGTTATGTGTTAATGTTGATATACAAATAATTGTACAGAGAAATCTGTTACACAACTAATGCGTAGCATTTATGCTAGATGATTACAGCTTAAGCACACTTGACGTCTCTATAGGGGGGATACAAGATGCCCTTCAGGGCCCCTCCTCCCAGTGCATCGTTGCCACCGATAAAAGGTTTTTGGGATTAACTTAGTTAGGTGCATGTTTCCCCATCTGCCAACCACCTGTCCCAGACTTTAGAGTACTTTAGTGGACACCCTCTATGACCGTATATTAGTTTTTTATATGGAAGAGTCCCGTTTACTTCCCTTTTCCAGGCTAGTATTGTGGGTGGGAGTGGCCTCATCCAGTTTTTCGCTATCACTTTCCTTGCGGCAAATAGGGTTTCAGCTATAAAGATAGTTAAATATTTATCAAGTTCCACTTCTGCATTTAACCCGAGCAGGCATAATTTAGGGTCCAGTCCTACTGGGGATCCCATGGTGTCATGCAGAAACTGAATCACTTGTTTCCAGTAACTCTGGATCTGCGGACATGCCCATATTAAGTGATAAAAGTCTCCGGGCGCCCCACCGCATAGCTGGCAGTGTGGGCTGCTTGTTGGTTGGAATTTTGCCAATTTCTTGGGAGTAAGGTAGGCTTGGTGTAAAATATACAGTTGTGTCAGTCTATCCGAAATTTTGGGGGATACTGTTTTCACGTTGGCCAGGGCTTCTTCCCATTCATCATTATCCATGTTCCCAACCAGTTCCTCCCATTTAGGTTTGATGTTATATGCCAAAGTCGTGTGTTGGGGGAGGCGCATTGTGGCGTATAATGCTGAAATTAGTTTGGAGGGTTCCGAGCCTGTAATTATGTGTAGGATGGGTTGCGGTTCCAAACGTGGGGGGTTTAGGTTGAATTGGGTGGTTAACGCATGTCTTAGTTGGAAGTAACGGAATAAAAAGTGATTAGGAAGAAGGAATTTCTCCTTCAGTGTCTGGAAAGGTTTGGGGCCACTATCGTTCATTACCTGGTGTAAATACAGTATGCCCTGTGAGATCCAAAGGTTTGGGTCTTGAACTGAGGTCATCTCCTGCAGTTGGGAGTTGAACCAAAGTGGATCGTGGGAGTGTATCTGAGAACTGTGCGTTTTGCGAATCGCGATATGGTAAAGTTTGTGGTGATGGGAGAGCATACCCTCATTGTATTTAGGGGCGGGACGATGCTGCTGTGTGCGTATTATTGACTGTAATGGGGTATGGGCTGGGTGATCCGGCTGTCTACAGACTAGTGCCTGGTATCTCTGTGACTCTTGTTTGTCAAAATAGTATAGATGGGATACTTGGGCTGCAATGTAATAATCTCTGAAGTCGGGTAGTGCTGTTCCTCCCTGGAGTGTGGGGTTTTTAAGGACGTTCCAAGCCAACTTATGCCTGGAGTGCCCCCATACAAATGAGTTTAATATAGAATCCAGTGTCTTGAAGAATGTGAGGGGGACATAGAGTGGGGCGTGCCATAATATATACAGTATCTTAGGGAGTAAGATCATTTTTATGATGTTTATTCTACCCATAACTCCTAGGGGTAGCCTAGTCCAGTTCTGAGTTTTGGTTTTGACTGTTGCAATAAGGGGATCTACATTAAGAGGGAAATATTCCCTAAGGGACCGTGTAACCTGCACGCCCAGATATTTAAGTTGGGACACTCTAGGTAGGGGGAGAGTAGCAGCCGGCTCTTCCGGGGGAAAATGGTCTAGGGGTAAAAGTTGAGACTTTGACCAATTTATCCTGAGTCCTGAATGTTGGCCTATTTCCTCTATAGTTGTGAGAGCTGCCTGTAGTGACGGGCCTGGGTCTGCCAGATATAGTATGGTGTCGTCCGCATACATGCCTGTTTTTTCCTCTATATTTCCCACCCAGAGGCCTTTAATGCTGGGGTTGTTACGTATAGCAATAGCCATGGGTTCCGCAGCGATTGCATATAAAAGTGGGGATAAGGGACATCCTTGCCTTGTGCCTCTCCCAAGGGGGAATGGATCAGAGAGGTGTCCATTAACAAACACTCTGGCAACCGGGGATTGGTACAATAGGCTTACCCATTTAATAAAACGGGGGCCGAACCCAAACCTGTACAAGCACTCCATAAGGTATACCCATTCCACCGAGTCGAAAGCCTTGGCCGCATCTAGTGCGACCACCACCCGTGACCCGGGTTCCTCATGAGTGGCTTGCAGGTTCATGAATAGATGTCTAATGTTCATGGCCGTGTTTTTACTTGGCATAAATCCTGTTTGGTCAGGGTGGATCAAAGAAAGGATTACTTGATTTAGGCGATTGGCCAGGATTTTAGCCAGCAGTTTAGTGTCGACTGTAAGCAGTGAGATTGGGCGATATGATTCTGGGAATTTGGGATCTTTTCCGGGTTTAGGGAGTACTATTATTTGTGCCTCCGCCATGGAGGGTGGGAGGTTGCCCGAATCAAATATGTGGTTGTATAGTTTTAAAAGTTTGGGGATAAGGGTCTCAGAGTAGGTGGAGTAGAATTCTAAGGGCAGTCCGTCAGGACCTGGTGCCTTGGATTTGGCCATACAGGATATTGCTGTGGCAATGTCCTCTGTCGTTATTGGCGCCTCAAGAGTTTGCTTCTGGGCAGGTGAGAGTTGAGGGATAGGTATTGTTTGCAGCAGTTCTCGGGTAGTCCTGGCAGTCTGGTCAGTCTGGGAGGTGTATAGTTCTCTGTAGAATTTCCTAAACTCTTCCGCTACTTTACGGGTGTTAGTAATGGATTGGCCATTGGCTTGTGCGAGGGAGACTACTACTGGGGGGTTCGTATCCATATGGGCTAAGTACGCTAACAGTCTGCCCGCCTTTTCCCCATGTTCAAATACCTTTTGTTTACTAAAAAAGATATGTTGTTTAGCCTTTTCAAGCTGCAGTTGAGCCACTGCCCTGGAGTGTACCCGCATTTTGGATACCAGCTCTGGGGAGGGTTGCCGAGCACATTCGGCTTCTAGCTCCTGGAGGGCTGACAATGAGGACTGGAGTATCGCATTAGAGGATCTTTTGAGTCTGTTAATACGATTTGTTAGGATCATGCGAGCATGGGTTTTGAATGCCTCCCAGACCACTCCAAAGTTTGTGCTTTCAGAGTTGTGTAGGAAGAAGAATCCAAATTCCCTCTCTATAGCTGCGTGGTCCTGAAGGGTCGCGAGCCAATGCGTGTTTAGCTTCCAAACATGCTTGGAACTCGGCTCCAGTAATTCAAGCTCAGCCCAGCAGGGAGCATGATCCGATAGGATTCTGGGGGCGAATCCAGCCCCCACCAACTCCGGCTGCAAAGATTTGGAAATGAAAATGAAGTCGATACGGGACATAGTATTGTGGCTGGTTGAATAACATGAATAAGCTCTCGTACTTGGGTAGAGGTGTCTCCACGTATGGATTAGCTCAAAATCTGTTAGGATTCTATGCAGCTGGGTGAATGATGGTGGGCCATGCGCCCCATCCCCACCCCCATATGATCCAGCTCAGGAGACATTGGCATGTTAAAGTCCCCCATCCACACAGCTGGGACTGCAGGGTACTGTGACATGAAGGCAAGGCCCTCATTCACCACTTCTGAGTTGTATGGTGGAGGGACATAACAAACCAGTATCAACAGCGGACGGCCCTGAATGGAGGCATAAGCAAATAAATACCTACCCCCGTGATCCGACTGCACGCGCACCAGCTCAAATGGGACCGACTTTGCCACCAAAAGAGAGACACCCCTGGACTGGTGTGTGTGCACCGAATGATATGTCCAACCCAACCAGGGGCGTCTCAATGCTGCCTGCAGGTGCCCTGTGACGTGGGTTTCCGTCAGCGCTATAATCTGGGCTCCCTGGGATTTTAAAAATTGGAGGGCAACCGTTCGTTTTACTTTGTCACGGATACCCCGAACGTTCCACGTCATAAATTTTAATTTCGTCATGATCCTGTAGATAGGTTCATGTCACCACGCGCAGATATTCAGATCAAGGGGGGGAAAAACAAAAATAGATAGGAGTCATACATAACGGTATAAATATATAACTTTGACATATACATTTCCTTAATCCATATCCATTTCTCATCCCATTGTGCAGCTGCATTGGCCCTATTTGTTATCCAGATTCTTATATTACACTGTAGAGGCAGATAGTATATTAGGTGTACCTGACCATTGTGTAGAAATGGCTCAACTGGAGCCCCAAACATATTACCCAGCTCGTTGCCACCCCAACTCGGCACGAGCATATTCTCCCAAACTTCGGCCATGTGAAAATACATCCAGTGATACTGGTATCCTGGAGGCCTAAATCTTAGTGATTGGAGTCTAAGAGATTCTCGTTGCAGCCTAAGCCCGTTGAACTGGTGATACGTGGCGGTATCATCTGTGGGGACGACTTCTCCACTAGTCAGAGCTTGGAAGCCGGGATTCATTGAGCTGACACTCTGAGTTCAGGTTGGGCATGCGCAACAACGCCCGACTGTGATCAGTTAAAGTTTGTGGGCAAGCTGTAATGCCCAGGTCCCTTGTTCCCCAGGTCTGGCAGTACAAGTTCTGGATAGGGGGGTGTCTGGTGTATAATGACTTCAAACATAACAGTATAGCCAGGGTGTTAACCGGAGCTGAAGTCCATGCTGGAAATCTGGCTATCTAATGCTGGGGGGCAACGTGCGGTATGAGTCCTGTTTTGCAGTTGCCTATATTTCACTAAGGTGGGGATCTGAAGTCTGGGGATATGACCACACCATTGAGTCCCACGCTCAGTCATCAGAATTAGCACTTAAAGAAAAGCCCCCCCTAGCACCCAGGAACCAAACAACCTACTTACTACTGCCAGCCTGGGGGAGAGAAGCACTGTGTTGCATCATGGTAGTCCATCTATCCACGAAGAGGCTGAAACAGGGTCTTCAAAAAACTGGACCTGTCCCTCCCACTCCACTCTCAGCTTTGCGGGGAACAGCATGGAGTATTTGATATGCTTAGTGCGTAGCCTTCTTTTCACCTCCTGGAATTTGGAACGGAGCCGCTGGACCTCGCCCGAGAAGTCAGGGAAGACAGCCAGGTGTGCACTCTCATATGGGATGTTACCTTTTTCCCTAGTCAGTCGCAAGATTTTATCCCTGTCCCGATAGTTCAGTAGTTTGGCGATGAGTGTACGTGGGGGTGCTCCAGCTGGCGGTGGGCGGCCGGGGACGCGGTGGGCCCTTTCCACGGCAAACATCACTGACAGGGCCTCTCTGCCATAAGTAGCAATGAGTAGATTCTCCAGAAATCCTTCTGCATCTGTGCCCTCGGCCCGCTCTGGAAGGCCCACAAAGCGGAGGTTACACCTCCTGAGACGGTTCTCCATGTCATCCTGCTTCATGGTGATCTGTTGAATTTGGCGTTGCAGGTCCTCAGCGGTGTTTTGAAGGGGAAACACGATGTCCTCTGTCGCACTCACCCGGGTCTCAGTCTCTTTCACCCTGTCACGCAGTTTGGAGATATCTTGTCTGATGTGGGATATCTCTATTTTCATCTCGTCTATTTTAGAGGTTAGCGTGTTTTGGCACTGAGACACTGCCTCGAAGATGCGGTCTGTGTCCGCTGTCCTCGCCCGCTCTGCCTCCACCACCTCCCTGGCGCCATCTTTGGCCTGCTCCTGTTCCTGGCGACGAAATTTCGCCAGTTGACTGGCGGTATCCGAGCCTTTCTTTGTCGGAGACATGGTGCCCAGATGTCTGGTGAACACGGGACCTGGTGTGGGGGTGTTTTGCTGTCTTTTAAACCCCAGGATTTATTGTTCATGAGATCGGGTGTGCGGAGCTCAATCCATGTGCGGCTTACTCCATCGCGCTGCAGGCCACGCCCCCCACAAATTGTACGTTTAAGGTGCAACTGTACTACAGAGGAAGAGTTTAGATATATAAGGAAATGGGATGGGGTAGGAGTGTAATTAGATATATTTACATATATATTGATTTATACATATATGGGACGGTTATTTTTTTTTTATTGTGGGATGTTTCAGATTGTAGCTTTCTTCAGGGTGGTCCGTATGAAGCTATGCGATTCCTTATTATTTAAGTAGTCGCTTGTTAGTAGTGGGTGTGCAGAGAGGAATATGAGAGTAGTATATTGTTCGATTTGGTTGCTCTCTTGTCCACAGGAAGTGGGTGGACTCATATAGACTCTGGACGGTGGAGGAGAAACTTGGAAGGTTTCTATGGTAACACACACTGATATAAGGGCTTGGGCTGGAGGGCTTTCCCATTCTACTGAAGAAGCCAATCACATGGCGGCACACATATAGGAGGGAGGAGCCCAGCCCACAAGGTTAGAGCCACTGCTAACCCAGCTGAGTGGTGAGCTTTCTGGCACTGATTGAAATTCGCTCATTTTTATTGCATGTCTTGTAAGTGTATTTTTAAGTTGTACAGTTATGTACATATATTCACACTCATTTATTCTAACATTCTTTATGTTAAACTCTAACTATCACCCACATTAGTTCGTATTGATTGGTTATTGCCAACATTTCAATATCTCATCTTTTCCATTCAATAATTTATAAATTCCCTTTCTTTTTTTTTTTCACTTTTTTGTCTTTTCTTCTCTTTTCACCTCCACCCCTATTCTATTTTCTTTTCATTTTCTCATTCTTCATCATCCCTTACTGATAATTTACCATCCATGGTCAATCTTTCCATTTCTCCAATCCGCCTTTTTTACATCTGCCACTGGGGGTCGCATGTGCCCTTTTGAGGTGGCCTATCCGTACACCACCCGGCAGCTGGGCTCCACAGGCTGCTCGCTGTCTTAGCGGGAATGTGCCTTGTCGGAGCAAGCTTTTTGTCCCGGCGGGCTTCCGTCCGCCGGGACACACCTGCCGGCGGGGCATCTGATGCATGACGTCATCCCACTCTGTGCAGCGCGGTGACGCCGTGCGCCAGGCGCCCCGGAGGGACTCTCTGCACTCGGTATGCGGGCTTCCCGCCCGCATTACACGAGTGATCAGCACCTGTGTATGCTATAGCGGATTGGCTACCGCCAACGCCCACGGCCTTATATACTGGCTTTATACCAGACTGGTTGCTTGATGCAGCCCATGTGCGGAAGGACACTTCGAACTCAGGTACATAATTATCCTTACATTTTACTATTTGTTTAAGCTCCCTGTCTGTGCCGCCTGCAATATTAGGAATTTTTAAACATTTCTTCAACATTACCTGTTTACATGCTGTGTGCACCAAGCACACACCATGAGCAGTGACCATCCAATACAATACAGAAATTATGCCTGTATTGGCACTATATTCAAGCGGCACAGCCTATGAGTTTGCTGAAACACACTATAGTAAGTAGATCTTTGTTCCTCATCGTTACACTTTACTCTGTGTATGTACATTACATATTTAGACACATGTACTCCTTTACTTCTCTTTATTTAGTGTTACCCCACACCTCCTTGTGAGGTCCAGCTGATTTAGCCACTTTGAGCCCCTTGTGGTCATACGGAACCCATGGCCCCTCATCCTTGAGACATTTGCTTCCCCTTTGGCTTCTTTTTTGACCTGATTTCCATGCTCGGTCCAAGGCTGCTTCGAATTATGGTAGATGGTACCTCCAGTTAGATGTAAGTGATGGCATATTTCAACTTCTTCTCTCTTCATTCCAGCCTTTGTCTTGGAAACACATTTCTTACCAATCTACATGCAATATAAATTGGTTGTACTATCAATGAAATTGATGTTGTTACATATGATTTAACCTTCTTACAGACAGCACATTTCTCGTTTTGCTTGATGCTCATCGTCCCCTGATGAAGGATTGACCGAAACATGTCGGGACATTTGTGACATAGCCCCGGGACCCTGCCCCCCAAGCAGCTCCTGAGTGTGTCTAATCTCAAATGCATCTAAGCCTTTTATTTGTTTGCTGTTCAATGCGGT
>BLSH010494084.1:261991-282967 GCA_018402905.1 Glandirana rugosa
TCGAGGGGTCACGGTTGTCGTGAGTACGTCAGGGTCTGGTACTGTGAGGGTGGTGGTACGAACTGACATCCGTTCTGTGTGAACAGAAACATAAGGAGTGGACCAACGGTGGTGTGTGCGAACTATGGTAGACTTGGTTTATGCAAATAAAACCAGAGTAGTCTGGTGTCCTGTACCAAGGTCATTAGGTACAGGAATCAGACGAACAGAAGTCGTTTGACAAACGTCAGAAAGAACACGTAGTAGAAATCTTCTCCGAAGGAAGACCCTGCTGTCGGCACGTCTGGTTAAACTACATCACACGCCACATACACGACAGCCTCTTCTAAAGATGATGCACAAGAAAGACTGCAAACAGTTTGCTGAAGACAAGCAGACTAAGGACATGGATTACTGGAACCATGTCCTGTGGTCTGATGAGACCAAAATAAACGTATTTGGTTCAGATGGTATCAAGCGTGTGTGGTGGCAACCAGGTGAGGAATACAAAGACAAGTGTGTCTTGCCTACAGTCAAGCATGGTGGTGGGAGTGTCATGGTCTGGGACTGCATGAGTGCTGTTGGCACTGGGGAGCTACAGTTCATTGAGGGAACCATGAATGACAACATGTACTGTGACATATTGAAGCAAAGCATGATCCCCTCCCTTCAGAGACTGGGCCACAGGGCAGTATTCCAACATGTTAACGACCCCAAACACACCTCCAAGACGACCACTGCCTTGCTAAAGAAGCTGAGGGTAAAGGTGATGTACTGGCCAAGCATGTCTAGAGACCTAAACCCTATTGAGAATCTGTGGGGCATCCTCAAACAGAAGGTGGAGGAGCGCAAGGTCTCTAACATCCACCAGCTCCATGATGTCGTCATGGAGGAGTGGAAGAGGACTCCAGTGGCAACCTGTGAAGCTCTGGATGAACTCCATGCCCAAGAGGGTTAAGGAAGTGTTGGAAAATAATGGTGGCCACAAACAATAATGACACTTTGGACCTAATTTGGACATTTTCACTTAAGGGTGTACTCACTTTTGTTGCCAGCGGTATAGACATTAATGGGTGTGTGTTGAGTTATTTTGAGGGGACAGCAAATTTACACTGTTATTCAAGCTGTACAGTCACTACTTTACATTGTATCAAAGTGTAATTTCTTCAGTGTTGTCACATGAAAAGATATAATAAAATATTTACAAAAATGTGAGGGGTGTACTCACTTTTGTGAGATACTGTATGTAGAGTAAAGTATCAACGCATTTCACAGTGGTTGCTTCTTCAGGATAAGTACTGCATTGTAAACACAAGTGTCATCCAGACATAACAAACAAGATAGACTACCATGGTAAAATTGTGGACATACAAAGTGTAAAATTACAGCTAAAAGTATATATTTGGCAGATATATAAAACTTGTTAGAGTTGAGAAGAGAAGATGGGATAATATACCCAAAGAAAAATGCATACGAGTACTACCAGGTATAAGGGGTAAAGGCAAGCACATAAGGGGTGCATCCAAAGGGGTGACACCCACAGACAGCTAGCATACCTCGAGAGAGAAAATGTGATACCACCAAAGGATGTCATGTCGGGTTGAAAAAATACCAAATACGACAGGCCTCAAAATTGCATGTGCCCATGAAACAGCAAAAAACTATGATTCTTAAAAATGTAAATTGGCAACGCATTAAAAACTTTTACATCTCCTCAGTTTAGAGTTGACCACAAATGATCAATCCACATTTATTCTTCTACCTCTGGCATGTGTGGGGATACCTAATTTGTGTTTTGTTGTATGCATTTACATACACATTTTCAAATGTGTGTTGGGGCTGGGGTCTTATTTAATTTTTTTATACAATTTTGTTTTTTCTTGTGCTTACAGAGACCCTGTTACCATTTTAAGAATTTCAGGTAAATGTATATAAAAACAAAGCAGTTTTCCTCCTTTCCATGGTCCTTTTTAATTGACTTACAATGTGCCTCTGAACTTATTAACAAACTTGACTACTTCAGAATCAATTCCCTAGCACAGCCTCCTCTCTCCTTGCATACCATAGTCCTCTTATCTTCTGGGGGTGTCTAATTACTATCTGTGTTGGCTCCCCTGCCTCTTCCTTCCCCTCCCTAAGTAGCTGCCAGGGGAGGAACAAGGGTGAATACTATAGAGTGTCACTTGAGCATCAGTTCTAAATCTGCTGCGGCTGTTGATATCACATCCATTGGTGCAAATATTGCTTCTGTTACATGTGATGTTGTATCTGGTGGTTATCTAACTTTGTATTCTAGTGACTAGTTTCATTGCTTGTGATATGTTTATGTATACTCTTACAATTTAATACCAATAATACAAGTATTATGTTATTTCTGCGCACCCTCAGTGCATTTTTTTTCTGCATCAAAAACGCATGGATAGTAGGTTATATGGTTTTCAATGGCATGATTCACACCAGTGCAGTCAGTCTCAGTGTGTTCCAGTTCCAGAACAAAAAGTAGAACATGCTGCATTTTTTTCTGCACTAAACTGTACTGGAATGTGGTAAAACGTATAAAAAATTCACCGGAGTGCACCCAAACGTACCAAAAACGCAGTTGGAACACACATATCCTTATTTAAGGTGAATAAAAAAGAGGAGGGGGGGGGATGCACCGGAAAGCATCAAAAACCTGCATGCATAAAAGCATCCGGACTGCATTTCTATGGCGTGAACTGGCCCTAAGAGTACCATTTACAGGTATTATTAACTCTCAAAGAGATCACAGAACCCAAATGACAATCTCTACATCTGTTGTTCTTTCTTGTTAGGCAGCACCATCTTTGCTCTGGGCAACATCCATGATCACCATCTATTTCCTGTCCTGAGATGCTGGCAAAGATCCCATTCACACGGAGGAAGTTTTCTGGTGTTTTAGCGGTAGAAATAGCGCCGGTAAAGCACCTGAAAACTGTCCCCCATGCCCCCCAGTGTGAAAGCCTGAGTGCTTTCACACTGGGGCAGTGCGCTTGCAGGACGTTAGGAAAAGTCCTGCAAGCACCGCTCCCAAACCGCCCCTGCTCATTTGACAGAATGGGCAGCGTCTCCGAAGCACCTGAAAAGCACTTCCGAAGCACCGCAACACAGGCATTTTTAACCCCTTGTTTGGGGTTAAAAGCGCCCTGCTAGCGGCTGAAAAGCGTCACTTAAACAGCGTTAAAGCGCTGCTAAAATGAGCACCGCTTGACTGCAAGCGGACCAACGGCCTCAGTGTGAAAGCCGTCTTGGAGAGGACTCAATAAGAAAAATCCTGGTGCCTGTGCAATTCTTTGCTGTGTTTACAAATAATACATATCAGCCCCCTGCTGTACCCTCTCACCTGCAACAAATATAAAAGTTTAGTTACTGTTATTTAACCCTTTGAGTTCCAACACCTGTTTAATTCCTTTGACCCAGAGCAATTTTTACATAATACTGTAACTATGAACCTATTGATTTGGGAATAACTTTTTCATTAGAAACAATATTAATTACATTTAATACATATTTGTATACATGTTGTTCAGTTCTGCTTATAATGATACCAAATTCAATTTCTGGTAAAAAGCATGGCAAAACAAATGAAGCAAAGGATATTTTAAAGTTTTGCATTTTTTAATGCACATAAATAAGCAAACCAACACAGCAAACAAAAGAAAAAATGTTTACATATGTATCTTTAAATAATTATCAACATATAATAGCTAAAAAGGGGTGGGGGGTTAATTATGGTTGATTAAAGTGGGAGTAAACTCCCATGCATGAATTTTACCTATACTAAGGCTTACCTATAGGTACTGTAAATATTTCCTAAACGTGTACTGTTTAGGAGATATTAACTGTGACGTCACCGGCGCATGTGCTCTAAAGAAACGGTCGCCTGGGCTGTTCCTTCAGAGTCCTGTGCCGTAAACGTCAGCTCCTGCGGGAGTGACGCCATCACGGCTCCGGCCACTCACATAGCTGGAGTCCGTGAATCTGGAAGGAAGACTGGGTGAAGATGGGAGCGCCTTCAGTGGTGACAGTGTGCAGCTGGAAGGCTTCGTTTTCAGGTAGGTTTCACATAATGTGCTAGCATCCGTCAGGCTGGTTGTACCCAGGTTGATCGATCAATCAATTTGGTACATTCGGTCTGCCCATACACGGTTCGAATCTCGGCCGGATCCGGCTGAGCTGGCCGAGATTCGAAGCGTCTATGGCTGGCATTAAACACACATGCAATTTTATTAGCTGTATTGTTGGGGGATATATTCCTGCTTCATTGGCATTGTATTTCTTGTAAATACAATGTGCATATTTGATTACTAAAGCACAGGCAGTGTTATTTAAGTGGATGGTTGAGTAAACTGTTTACATCCAGCCTTGCCAGATGACCTTGGATTCAGAGAGCCTGAGAATAGCATCTGTGAAGGGAATATTTTGCTGGCATCTAACAATGACCCTACGTGACTGACAGGACCACAGCCACAATGAAAGCCTCCAGAAGATATAATCTGACCTAGCACAAATAGAGATGGTATACTTTGCCAAAGGGGGTCAGCACAGGTGCAGTCTGTGTCCAGTGGGCCATGGATTTGTGCCTCAGAGGTATTTCAGCAAATCCACCTTTAATGAGAGAGACAAGGGGTCATGTTTTGGTGCACATTTTTGTGAGACTTTTCTAGGAAAGGTGAAACAGCTGACTCTCTGTCAGAGCCCAGCGCACAGAACGAAAATAATTGCCACAAATAAGGCAAAGGCTTATTGTCTAAACAAATGACACCATTTAAATACCCATTTTCTTTATAACGATCCTTTATTTGTGAGCGCGCTCATGCATAGGTTTATTTTGGAAATGTTAAAAGTTTATTAGCCATGTTCTAGAAAAGTCAACAATAAAAACTAATTAAAAGTTAATCAAGCCTGATATAGCATGTGACGTCACAATGGAGCAATGCTGATTTTAAACAAATGTTTCAAGGCTCATTAGAAACCGCAGAGATAGCAATAATATTACGGAGGGAGGATTACTGTAAGTGTGGTACCTGTCTGTCATCACATCATTTAATTAACATACTGTAAGCTGGAAACAAAGAATGCCAGTAACATTCAACAAATTGACTTCCAGCGGCAGCGTGAAGACCTTTATTTCCATGCAGCTGTTACAGATTTGCCTATTTCTCACTCATTTTATTGGTTCAACTCCATTTAATTCTTGCAGTTTGCTCAACTTGTAAATCTATAGAATCATTTTAAATTGGGTAGCTAGAAGTGTCTGGGAAAAAAAAGTACGGATTTCTTGTGTTTTCACAACAGAGCCAAGCTCATTAACCCTATGGTTGCCAGTTTTGGCAGCCATATTAAGCCAAAGAATGGGTAGTAATGAGTACTTGGATGGGCTTACAAGGCTGAGCCGCAGATCACAGGTGTACCATCACTAATCTGTGAAAAAATGGGGACTTTTATTGAAGGAAACGCTGGTTGGTCTGTAAAAAAAAGAAGTATATTAGAAGACTTTGATATCAGTATAATGCTGACATCTGGTGTCAGTAAGTGTATAATGACAATCTGAAATGTTAGCAAAAAGACAGTGAAAATTCGTAGCAATTTCCTATGACTGGGCCTAGTTCACCTTTACCAAAAACTGCCTGTGTAGGTAAGGGGCACCTGCAGACAAAAACAAACTGCAGCTTTGACAAAAGTTAAATAATGGTGTAGGCCATTTATGTACCTCTGGAATCCTGGCTAAACAACTCCCAAAGATGGCATCATCCCACCCTGCCTTGTTGCTAGGACATTGCTAAGACACTCTCCTTTAATTCAAAACCCTGCACATGTGTCCTCTCTCTCTTGTCTGTCAGGGGACATATGACAGATCTACTGTTCCCAGTAACAGTTAGATCTGTCATGCCCCATCCAGCCCAGCCCCCACACAATTAGAACACAGTGAGGGAACACAGTTAACCCATTGATCGCCCCCTACAGTTTAACTCTTTCCCTGCCAGTGACATTTATACAGTAATCAGTGGCTATTTTTAGCTCTGCTTGATGTATAAATGTCATTGGTCCCAAAAAAGTGTCCGATCTGTCCGCGGCAATGTCGCATGATATGATAAAAATCATAGATCGCTGCCATTACTAGCAAAAAAATAAAAAAATAAAAGTGTCATAAATCTATTCCCACAGTTTGTAGACATGATAACTTTTGCGCAACCCAATCAATATACTCCTATTGCGATTTGTTTTACCAAAAATATGTAGAAGAATACACATAGGCCTAAACTGAGGAAGAAATTATTTTTTTTACATTTTTTTTGGATATTTATTATAGCAAAAAGTGTAAAAAACTTTTTTATCAAAATTGTTGCTCTTTTCTTTTTGTCTATAGCGCAAACAATAAAATCCGCAGAGGTGATCAAATACCACCAAAAGGAAGCTCTATTTGTGGGAAAAAAAGGACGTCAATTTTGTTTGGGCACAACATCGCACGACCGCGCAATTGTCAGTTAAAACGGCGCAGTGCCAAATTGTAAAAAGTGCTCTGGTCAGGAAGGGGGCAAATTCTTCTGGGGCTGAAGTGGTTAAGTCAAAGCTGCACATTTTTTTTTTACCTACAGGCACCCCATTCCTGCATAGGCAATTTTTTGGTAAAAGTGAATTAAATCTTTAAACTTCAAATGACCTTGTTGGGCTCTAAAGTTTAATTGAAGCAATATGCAGCCAATGAGTGAAAATGCCATTGTGTTTCACTCAAGAATATCAACAAATTCATGTTAACTAAGTCTTAACAGTCACCTTATACAGGAAACCTTCATATGAACTTTGCTAGTAGGTCACCTGAAGCTAACTCACATAATAATAATAACAATACATGGAGATCATAATAATGCAAAGGGACCATATCGTCCTTTACAATAACAGTAGGGATTACAGCTCATAAAGACCCCCATAAAGATACCAAATAGAGCATTATGATGATCATTACAATCCTTCAAATGCAACAATGCACAGAAGTGACCCTTAGGTTGTTCAATTGGGTAGTTATGATTATTAGTTCCTAACAGGAGTGGAACTATGTAAAATTGGAGGTCTCTACAAAATATGGGCATAGGGCCATTGTATGAGGAGATAAAAGCTAAACTACAGGTGGACGTCTACATACAGAGATGTCTACATACAGAGATGAAATACATACATGCAAGCTGTTTTACCTGCCAAAGAATTTGTATTTCTATCGATCCATCAACTTCTCAGATGTACTTAGCACTACACCACAGTAAAAGTGTTTTCTAGCAGGAGAGGGAATCAGGACTCTTTCTGCTGCAGTTCAATTTTTATAACAGAAATCCTCCCCACCCTTTGAATGTACAGTGAAAGGAGAAGCAGCACAATGATGAGCTTATCTCTCTGTTACTCTGCTCTCCCATCAACATGTTACTTGTACTGCAGCACGTCTCCCACTTACACCTTGAGCTCTGCTGTACAGACTGTACCGTGGATAGCAAGATTGTGATACCAGGTCAAATTCAGGTATTTATGCTGCTTGGGATTAATATATTTTTAATGATGCTATATATTATTGATTACAGATGTAATTTTATTTGTGCCTTTTATATCTGCTTGAAGCTCAGCTTTATTAACAGAGCATAAAGGGAAAGCATAGTGCATAACCAAAAGTGCATATTATAAATTATTATGGGAATATATACAGAAATTTAATTTTTTAAAGTGGTTGCCATATATTGACGTGATTGCTGCTTACATATATCTAGAATTTTTTTAAAGACTTAAGTTTCAATTTAAAGAAAATATCCCTTTTGAAACAGATTAGTCATCACTGAGATTAATGAACGTTATAACATTTTCCTTCCACAAAACATTTGGCACAGCCTTTGTCTGAGAGCCAGGCCTCCTGTGTCCATTTTGGACCATTCATTCTACATGCTTTATTCTGTAGCAGGAAATTAGTAGTTGCTTATTTCCCCCCAACCCCCCCCCCCCCCATCCCATTTGACCCAACCTCAAACTGTAACAGTACTGCACAAGTCTATTTTTCTTCAGTCATTCTTTATTATCAGCTACCCATTATTACTTTTTGATGTCTGGTTTTAATTTCCCTCTTGGCAATAAAGGTACTTCAGTCAAACCTAAAAAATGACATCTTGAAATTGCCACCAGCAATCTTAATTCATTAAACTGCTCTCCCAATCATCTTTCTTGTTTGGGTAGGTGTGCTATGAGTAGACATCATCTGCCAGCACATATTCTACATTACAGCATGGCCATGTTGTAGCACACACTAAAGTTCAATCCAATTCTGGGTTCAACGCTGGCTCAGTGCACTGACTTACCTGAGTATATGAGCATCTGTTGCTTTGTGCATAATAGTGCACACACAATTTTTTTCTTGAATCAAAGCTGAAGTCAAGTCATTTTTTTTTCATGTGAAAACTTTTGGACTTTGCACTTTTATGAATCAGGGCCATTATTTCCTTGTGGGTCTTCCTTTGAACAACAAACAGTAACTCCAAAGAATAACCTACTGATTATATGAGTGGTTCAACCACCTACCCATGGCAACAAGATTAGTTGAAGTTTTGTTTTTTTTCAAACAAATGTCTGTAGGCAAAATACATATCAACAAAGTTGATATTATCAACTTATCAAAATTCATATCAACAAAGTTATATTGAAGTTCTGATTTGAGCCCCAATTTTTTTTTTTAACTCTTTTTATTGAAAAATTAAGTTCAACGTTACATAGATATGAAACGCTCCACACGAGTGCAAATATAAGTATACATACATGGGTACTTTGACAGTGTTCAGTTAAAAAAAAAAAAGGTGTTACAGTACAGGTACATTACAAAACGTCATTTATCCAGTACCTCAGTCCCCATAAAAGGAAAAATGCATCTTCCCTCCTCATCACGAGTCCCTAATGAGGTAATGCTAAAGAGGGCCCCGTCCTGTATACAACTCCACTATCTACTGGAAGCAGTCAAGGAGAACCGCACCAGGGATCCCACACTTTATTGTATTTAGTCGGGCAGCCTCTGTGTTCATAAATAATTTTCTCATAAGGTAATATTTGATTTACCAGCCACAGCCACTGCGCCACGGACGGAGGAGTGGACTGAATCCACTTGAGTGCTACTGCCTTCCTTGCCATAAAGAGCATCTCCAGCAGCATAGTTCTTGTATGTCTAGGCCACAACTCCTCATCTAGAACCCCCAGAAGGCACACCAGTGGATCGCACAGGACCGGCACCGACAGCACCGCAGACAGAATGTCCGACACCTGCTGCCAGTACCTAGTGATCTCCGGGCAGAGCCACAGGACATGAACAAAGTCAGCACGTGGAGCCAAACATCTGGTGCACGCTGACATGGGCACCCGATGCATGGCATGCAGCCTAACAGGAGTGAGGTAGGATTGGTGAAACATGTAAAGATGTATCAGTTTATTATTAATCGCAGGGGATACCAGTAAATGGGCTGAGCAAGCTTCCTCCCACTCCTCATCTCCCAGATTAGGGATAAGAGTCTGCCACTTAGCTCGTGCCTCCAGAGGGGCCCCTCCCGCCACGACAGATAATAATCGCTGGTATAGAACAGAGATAAGGCCCTTAGGGCCCTGAGCTCTCAACACTCCTATTAATGGGTATGTAGAAAAGTTGGTTGCTTGAACTCCAAACTGAGCCTGCACTAGGTATCTTAACTGTAGAAATCTATAAAAGGCAGTACGCGGCAGTTCATGCTTTCTTTGCAGGGTCTCAAAAGAGGTCAGTGTGTTATCGTCATACAAATTGTCTATGAAGGTCACTCCTTTATTTTCCCAGAACTTGTAATCTGTAAACTGTTTCAACTGGGGAAACATGGGATTGTGCCAGAGTGGCAGAGCATCATTAATCGCCTGGAAACTTGTAAATTTCTTGACCTTCCTCCAGACTGATCGGGCCAATACCACAATAGGGGGAAGCCCGCCCCCCAACACGGTTAAGGGGGTTGAGCCCCAATTTTTATTAAAAATGCTCCACAGGCAGAATAGCTCATGCTACAATTCTCAACTTCAATCTGGAGTTTTGCCCCACAACATCTCTTTTCTGCCATAACAATGTGGGCTGAATGTCACTTAGCATCAGTGATGACTGGGGATATATGGTGAGTGCAGGGCATTAAAAGACCACCCCTGAAGAGGTGTTACCACAGTGCCCTTTATTGACAGTATACCCATGCTGAGAATGTCACTGATGTAATCATGTCAGCACCACTCTCTGCATCAGCGTGGGTTTTCCAGCCTGGAGAAGAGTCAAAGAGGAAGACAATCCTGCGGTGTAATGTGATTGGCCTAAAGACATACAGTATTGTGCAAAAGTTTTAGGCAGGCCCCTGGCAACGTCAAAAGCATGACAACATGCAAACCACCCCCTGACAACATCATATGTATGACGTAACGCATAGGGTGGTGCCTTACATGACGTCACCACGCACAGCGGCCAGTACACAGGAATGTACTATGGATGTTATGCTTGCTGCAGCGTAAGGAGTTTTAATGCCGATTTGTTTTATACCAAACGTGAGTGCATTTTTATATAATAACAACGTTTAATATAAGGATATACTGCATTATGAGTATCTCTATTCTATATGTTTCTTTTGGATGGGAGGGAAGGTAAAGTGGAGCAGGTTATAGCACTGTATTATCATTCATCATGGATTTGTTTGTGATTTATCCCTAAAACACTGTTGACTTTTAATTAGTTTGAAAACCATTGGATTCTGGTAAGCACCCAATCATGTTCTTCTTTTCTTTTGGATTCCTAAGGTGTCTTTTCTGCAAGCTTAGTCCTATTGAAGCTTTGGGCGCACTTTCTGGAGTTTTGGAAACACCTCCTGCACTTGTGTGGACTTTTATTTAAACACTTGAGCACAGACTGTTTTGGAAAAGATTCTTTACACACCTTGTTTCATTTTTATATGATAACGCTGCACTTTGTTTATTGATGAGGTGTGAAAAAATGCTGTAAATTAAGAAAGCTTTCAGAAATAAAAGTGTTAATAGTTTATTTTTATTCATTCACAAAATTAGTGAAAAAAAAGTAAATGAACAGAATAGAAATCCAAATCGAATCCATTTTTGGGGTGTAGATGTTACTCTGTTACTAAGGGTTTATATTTAAATAGCTGCTGCTAGCACTCGTTAGCTTATCCCTGGCTAATAAAAGAGACAAAGTTATACGAAGTGTGCTGCACTGCTTAGCATTGTGTATCCCAATATAAAAGTAAAGTTGTATAACAATTGTTTAGATGTGATGTGCACACCTTTAAATGAATAAATAAAGTGACTTGTGCAATAAATAAACTTTCAAATAATGTGCATTATGTGATTCCATTAACCGACAGTTTCAAAGTTCATCAAGTCCGTTGTGGTAATATCAGAAAAAAATATTAATTAAACAGTAATAAAGTTATATGGGGTTTATAATATAGTCCCTCCACCAATAGTTAATGAAGTGTTGAGATGCTGTAATCTGTGCTTCAGTTTTTTCACCTCCATGCTCACTAGCCTCTCATCTTAATTAGGCTAGATATAAGCCTTAAAGTGATTGTAAAGGCTAATTTAAAAAAAAAAAATAACAAACATGTCATACTCACCTCCTCTGTGCAGCAGTTTTGCACAGAGTGGTCCCTAACCCCGTCTTCTGGGGTCCCCCAATGGTGCAACAGGCTCTTCCTCTTCTTGAGTGACCACCAGGCTTCCCTGGGGTCACCCGTGCAGGTACGCTCCCGAGTCCTTCTGTTGAGTGTATTCACAGGACTCGGCCCCGCCCCCCGGCTCCCCGGTCACTGGACTTGATTGACAGCCACGGGAGCCAATGATCCCCAGCTGTCAATCCAGCCAATGAGAACCGGAGCAGCTCGAGTGAGCTTCGAGGCTCGTCCCCGCTGCAGGATCGGTTTGGGCTCAAGTAAGTAAAGGAGGGCTCGGGGGGGCTGCTGCAAGTGAAAATGTTTTTCACCTTAATGCATAGAATGCATTAAGGTGAAAAACCTTGAGGGTTTACAACCCCTTTAAGTGATATCAGTGCTCATTGCTATGGCCTCCTCTCGCCACTAGGGGTCCTCTTTGTGCTTCTCCCATCCTAAACTCAGATGATATGATGAAATATTCCCTGGGATTCACCTTAGGTTATCCTTGGATGATTCACACAGAATATGGGGAGAGAAATATTCTCATAGCATTATCCCATTTCAGTAAAAACATTTTATTAGAAGAAGTAGTAAATGCACTCACGTTTCAGATAAAAAACTCGTAACCATATGGGTTTCACTTCCAATGTTCCTCCAATCCATCCCTATGCATTATGTCACACCACGTGACTTCCTCAGGGGATTATGGGGGATGTAGGAAGTGAGCTTATATATGGCAAGGTTAATTGGTTTAGACGCGGCGGCCATATACTAGAAGTCCAGACTGCTCAGGTTTTTCTTATGGGCAATTTGATGCATACTGGCATTACGGCATATAATTTAATTTATCACATTATAGGTGTCTGAATAGCAAGCAAATACAGCCACAGAGTAAGTAATGCAGATTATATATAATGAGCAAATTTTATCGGAAAGGTATGGGCGCTGGTTAACTGGTGCGGTCTACCGTTCCTCCTGTAAAAGGTTTGATATCACTGTCCTGATCTCTTTCAATCACTAGATAGTATAACATGAATCGTGCTATAATAATATACATAACAATTAGCAATTATAATAGCATGATTATACTCATAAAATAATCATAAAATACTGGTTAGCTTAATCAAATTTTTTTGTTAGTTGTAATAATCTCCCTTTGCTAATGAGTTTAACCACTTCCACACTGCCTACCATATATTCACTGCGGCAGTGTGGACATGTCCCGCGAATCGCTGTAAATAAGCGGCGATCTGTGGGTGGCCACGCGCGCGCCCGCCGTACTCCTGAGGAGTGTGCCCGCGGAGGCAGACCCGATGTCCGCCAGCGAGCCGCGATGAGCAGCCACAGCAAAAGAACGGGGGAACCCCTGATGTAAACACGGCGGTTCCCCGCTCTGTTAGTGGGGGCATAGATCTACTGATCCCTGTCACTGGAATCAGTTAGATCTCTTATGCCCATGGTAGCCCAGCCCCCCAACAGTTAGAACACACCCAGGGAACACAGTTAACTCCTAGATCACCCCCTGCAGGTTAACACCTTCAATGCAAATGACATTTATACAGTAATCAGTGGATATTTACATTTCTGATCGCTGTATAAATGTCATTGGTCCCAAAAAAGTGTCAAAATGGTCCGACATGTCCGCCCCAATATCTCAGTACCGCTAAAAATCGCAGATCACCGACATTACTAGTAAAAAAATAAATAAATAAAAACCCCAGAAATGAATTCTCATCATCCGTAAACGCGGCCACTTTTGCGCAAACCAATCAATAAACGCAGATTGTGATTTTTTTACCAAAAATATGAGGAAGAATATAAATCGGCCAAAACCAATGAAAAAAATCTTTTTTTGGATTTGTATTTTAGCAAACAGTAAAAAAAAACATTTTTTTTGCAAAATTGTCACTCTTCTTTTGTTTATAGCGGTGATCAGAAATGACGCAGAGGCGATCAAATACCAACAAAAGAAAGCTCTATTTGTGGGAAAAAAAGGACGCAAATTTCGTTTGGGTACAACGTCGCATGACCGCGCAATTGTCAGTTAAAGCAACACAGTGCCGAATCACAAAAAGTGCTCTGGTCCTAACCTGGAAAATCCTTCCGGGGCTGAAGTGGTTAATATATTTACTAGAATAAAATGAAATGAAGAATAAATTGAAATAAAATGAAAAATAAAATAAAAATAAAATATAAAATCTATTTTAAATTATGGAAATATCTACCTACATATATAATAGATTGTAAATATGTGATATAGCGCTCAACCAATATTGTACAAGATAATAAATATAAATATACTCATAGTGAATAAATAATATATAAAAGTGCAAAAAGTGCAGAAATGTGCAAATATAATACTTAAATTACATAACCCAAAACTGAAGGGCTATTAGAAGTTCATATAGGTGCCAAAATTGTAAAAGATGGGAAAAAGAAAAATATTCTAAGTCCCAATAAATGACCACAATCAAATGTTCATTGAGGTGTTGATCATAGATGATGCCAAATGTGAAGAAACTTATTTGAAGATGTGCTCAAAGATGGAATCCAACCCTTTAAAAATGAAGGCTTACCAGAGGTAAGATATATTTACGCCTAAATATATCTAGGGACACCGGGCATCCAGGGACAGGGGACCAACGTCACACTTTCCTCAGGCGATATCCACAATGATGGTAATTGGTCTTGCTTGAAAGACCGGCAGTCCTAGGGTAATTCCATGGATCCATGGCTAGATGTCGCTCAATACTCCAGATAGCGGATGGGAAGGGATTTCTGTCACCATCCAAGACTCGCCAAGCCAATTACTCAGGGCGGATATGGTGTATTTAAAAGAGGGGGGAAAAAAACTCTGATAGTGTAAAACCTCTTAACAAGAGGTACATTTATTGAAAAATTGATCCGTACAAAATATTAATAACATGTGAGCCGGCAAACATAAATGTAAAAAACGCAGCAGTTTTGGGGTCAGCAACTCCCAACGCATTTCATCTTATCAGACGTCGTCTGGGGGTTACCGACCCCCCCAAAAAGTTGCGCTTATATAGCAGCATACACCCTCTATTGAAAGCCGCACTTCCGCCCGGCACCAAACCGGCGTGCGTTTCAGTGACGGAACTGGCACGGACCTATGAAAAGCACTACCTAATCAAAAAATGTGGCGACGGTAATGTTTCCAAAATTTGAACAAATATCCAACGACTGAAGTCACATATAAAATAAGAACCAATAGGTAGAAAACTTAATATACAGTACATCTTCTGGCTGTATGGAAAGTAACCCATGTGACTTCCACCTATCTTCCTGCCTAGTGCGTTCCACTGGCATACGAAAACATCTGAGAGAGGCGGCGATCAATAGTGCGTCACCACGTAGTGCCGGAAGACGGCGGCTGACGTGTTATCTGGCACCAAAAAGTGGCGGATGATATCACATCGCCAAAGGAAATGACCTACCACGCCATGTTGTTTGCGTTCCACTGGCCGGAACCAGATCGTGACGTATATGGGTTATCAAACCACAAAAACAAAAGGCCAAAAATAGATAAAAGTAAATAGAGTAAAAAGAGTAAAAACACCTGCGGACATTCTATTAGAAATGTCCAAAAATAAGGGTGAATGCTGCAGTATGGATTTCCTTGCAGTATGCCTTATCGTATATATATAATATGCAGTACAACATCATACCAATGATGAATGTAATTTCAATTTAATATTCTTTGATCTATCTGTAAAGCAGCATTCGTCCTTATATTTGGATATTTCTAATAGAATGTCAGCAGGTGTTTTTACTCTTTTTACTCTATTTACTTTTATCTATTTTTGGCCTTTTGTTTTTGTGGTTTGATAACCCATATACGTCACGATCTGGTTCCGGCCGGTGGAACGCAAACAACATGGTGTGGTAGGTCATTTCCTTTGGCGCCGTGATATCATCCGCCACTTTTTGGCGCCAGATAACACGTCAGCCGCCGTCTTCCGGCGCTACGTGGTGACGCACTATTGATCACCGCCTCTCTCAGATGGTTTCGTATGCCAGTGGAACGCACTAGGCAGGAAGATAGGCGGAAGTCAAGTGGGTTACTTTCCATACAGCTAGAAGATGTATAGTAAGTTTTCTACCTATTGGTTCTTATTTTATATGTGACTTCAGTCGTTGGATATTTGTTTAAATTTTGGAAACATTACCGTCGCCACATTTTTTGATTAGTTAACGCTTTTCATAGGTCCGTGCCAGTTCCGTCACTGAAACGCACGCCGGTTTGGTGCCGGGCGGAAGTGCAGCTTTCAATAGAGGGTGTATGCTGCTATATAAGCGCAGCTTTTTGGGGGGTCGGTAACCCCCAGACGACGTCTGATAAGATGAAATGCGTTTGGAGTTGCTGACCCCAAAACTGCTGCGTTTTTTACATTTATGTTTGCCGGCTCACATGTTATTAATATTTTGTACGGATCCATTTTTCAATAAATGTACCTCTTGTTAAGAGGTTTTACACTATCAGAGTTTTTTTCCCCCCTCTTTTAAATACACCATATACGCCCTGAGTAATCGGGTTGGCGAGTCTTGGATGGTGACAGAAATCCCTTCCCATCCGCTATCTGGAGTATTGAGCGACATCTAGCCATGGATCCATGGAATTACCCTAGGACTGCCGGTCTTTCAAGCAAGACCAATTACCATCATTGTGGATATCGCCTGAGGAAAGTGTGACGTTGGTCCCCTGTCCCTGGATGCCCGGTGTCCCTAGATATATTTAGGCGTAAATATATCTTACCTCTGGTAAGCCTTCATTTTTAAAGGGTTGGATTCCATCTTTGAGCACATCTTCAAATAAGTTTCTTCACATTTGGCATCATCTATGATCAACACCTCAATGAACATTTGATTGTGGTCATTTATTGGGACTTAGAATATTTTTCTTTTTCCCATCTTTTACAATTTTGGCACCTATATGAACTTCTAATAGCCCTTCAGTTTTGGGTTATGTAATTTAAGTATTATATTTGCACATTTCTGCACTTTTTGCACTTTTATATATTATTTATTCACTATGAGTATATTTATATTTATTATCTTGTACAATTTTGGTTGGGCGCTATATCACATATTTACAGTCAATTAGTAGCGACAAGTTTAGTTGTAGTGTGGCTGCTTGCCCCCTTATCTTTTTTACCTTTAGCACAGTATTCTTCACATAATATGTAATAGATAATGGTTGTGTATAAGGAATAAACATTGATAGCTTTATTGGTTCTCTAATATAGTAAAATTATTTAAGGGTATATGTATGGAAAGGGTATTACTGTAATGCAGGTTACGTCTTCTTAGATGTAACTAATAGATATATAATTTGTGATGGCTTATTAGGTTGTAGTACAGGATAATTATGGATATATAGTATGCAAATCCGCGCACAGAACATATTTTGAGGTATTAGAAACCACCGATGAAGCAGTTTACGTCAAAATCTATGTTCATCCCATGTGGGGTGAGGGTATCCATCAGGAATATCCACTTGGATTCTAATTGGCTAAGGGTTCTAATCTTGTGATTAGAGTTGAGCGAACCCGAACTGTAAAGTTCGGATCCGTACCGAACTTTGGGATGTCTGTGACCCGGACCCGAACCCGGAGATTTGAAAAAAAGTTTGGGTTCGGGTTCTGGGTTTGGGTATTTGATCCCGCCTGTTGAATAGCTGCAGGGCAGCCAATCAACAAGCGTTTCACTGGTTTGCCCTTAGAAGCCATCACAGCCATGCCTACTAATGGCATGGCTGTGATTGGCCAGTGCATCATGTGACCCAGCCTCTTTATAAGCTGGAGTCACTTAGTGCTGCATGTCCCATGCTCTCTGGCTAGTGTAGGGAGAGGATGCTGCCGGCGCTGTGAGGGACAGATTGCAGATATAATAACATCTCATTCTGCATTACAGAACGATCTGATTGTGGACTAGGTAGAGATTACTACTACTACTGCTTTTAGGGACAGATTGCAGATCTAATAACATCTCATCCTGCATTACAGAACGATCTGCCTGGACTAGGTAGAGTCTACTGCTTAGAGGGACAGATTATTGTTCTAAAATCATCTCCTAGTTCCATAGAGTCAGGTTCCTGATGTTGCTGTAAGGGACAGATTATTGTTCTAAAATCATCGCCTACTCCTATAGGGTCAGGTTCCTGCTGTTGCTGTAAGGGACAGATAATTGTAAAATCATTTTACTTCCTTTTGCAGCCCTCTAGCACTTTCCAGGACTTTTTTACAGTCATTTTTGTGCCGAAAAGTTTGGGTCCCCATTGACTTCAATGGGGTTCGGGGTCAAGTTCAGTACCGAACCTGAACTTTTTCGCGAAGTTCGGCCAAACCCACCGAACCCGAACATCCAGGTGTTCGCTCAACTCTACTTGTGATCTCCTCTTCAATGTCTTATATACGGTTCTATGCCCCAAAATTTTAAATGTGCCGGATTTCTTTGGCAATATTTGTCAAAGTGCCTTGAGACACTGTGTTTTGGGTATCCTTTTTGTATATTTTGTACGTGCTCTTTTATTCTCTTTTTTAGGGGTCTCTTAGTGTGTCCTACATATTGAAGCCTACAACTGCATTCTAGGGCATTAACTGCCCCTTCAATATTACATCCTATGAATTCATTAATTTTGTGTGTGGCTCCTGTGCTGGTAGATTTGAAGCTGTGTTTTCTTTTGTTCTTTTTTTTGTCTGTGTGCAGGCATAGCACCTTTTGCATGGGTAGAATCCTTTGCCTGTAAAGAAGGTAAAGTTTTTTGTGGGAGGGTCTATTACATTTTTTACTTTCTTGTCCCTGATTGTGGGGGCCTTCTTGTAGATGAATTGCGGTTTGTTTGGCAGGATGGTTTTCAAATGTTTGTCAGCTTTTAGTATAGGCCAGTGTCGTTGTAAGATCTTCTCTATTTGTTTATGTTGTTCAGTATATTCAAATATGATGGGCACTCGATCTTCTCTTGTTAGTTCTTTCTCTTTGTTTCTCATCAATTTTGATCTATCCACTCTTTCTACTTCTTTAATGGTCTCCTCAATATGTTTTGTATTTATCTATAAATCTCCATCCTATTTTGGATGCTCGTTCCATGTAGTCATTGATATTACTGCAGTTTCGTCTCAGTCTCGTCATTTGGCCTTTAGGTATATTATATAGCCATTTTTTGTAATAGCAGCTTCCTATCGGTAGGTAGCTATTTCTTGCCACGTTTTTAAAGTTTTTGGTCTTGATTTGGTAATTTTTTTGTATAATGTCAAGGTCCAAAAATGTAATTGATTCTTCACTTCTATCCCATGTGAGTCTGATAGTTCGGTCATTTTGATTTAATTTTTCTAGAAACGTAATTTGTTTTTCTTTGCTTCCCTTCCATAGTATTATTACATCATCAATATATCTTTTATACAGTTGCAATTCTGGTGGCATATCCGTGTAGATCTACTCCTCTTTCCATTGGGCCATAAATAGGTTTGCAATGCTAGGTGCAAACTTGGCCCTCATTGCTACTCCTGTTTTTTTGTTGATAGAGTGTTCGATCGTACCAGAAGTAATTGTTTTTAAGACAGAGATCTATACACTTGATATGGTATTTTCTTTGACTACATGGTAGTGAGGTGTATTGTCTGATGAATGTCTATTCATTGCACAAGTCACTTTATTTATTCATTTAAAGGTGTGCACACCACATCTAAATAATTGTTTACTTTACTTTTATATTGGGATACACAATTCTAAGCAGCACAGCACACTTCATATAACTTTGTCAATTTTTGGAATGACCAATCAAAACAGCATACATTTTTCTAGGTACACTTGCACACAGTTTTTGAATTAACTCTGCAGGTAGGTTGTTCCAAACATCTTGAAGAACTAACCACAGATCTGCTGTGGATGTAGGCTGCCTCAAATCCTTCTTTCTCCTCAACAATCCTAGACAGACTTGATGATGTTGAGATTGAGGGCTTTGTGGAAGCCAAACCATCACTTCCAAGACTTATTGTTCTTTTTTACACTGAAGATAGCTCTTAATGACATTGGCTGTCTGTTGGGGTCATTGTCCTGCTGCAGAATAAATTTGGGGTTAATCACACGCCTTCCTGACATGGCATGATGGATAAGTATCTGCCTGTATTTCTCTACATGGAGGACACCATTGATCCTGACTGAATCTCCAACTCCATTTGCAGAAATGCAGGGGAAGAATGCAGTCATTTATTTTGGGGGTGGTGGGGGCACTGAGCCTAGGGTTGAGCTTCAAGTACATACCAAGTGACTGTTTGCAAACACATCTATATCAGTTCAACTTTTTTCTACAATTGGATGAAGTGGTGAAGAAGTAGAACCCCTATCGGGTTTTACTGCTGTGTCCCACTTGGGAGATTTCCCCTTACTTCCTGTTCTTGTTATCACTGACTCATTAGTGGGGACACTGACAGAAAAGCACATTCACAGAGTTTATAACCCTTCCCTTATTCTTCTAAAAAAAATCCTGTATGTGTACCTGTTAGAGAAATGTCCCCTCATCTCTTGTCCTAGTGGCCACCATAGCTAGAACAGGATGAGAGTGAATACCTCATTAATGGGGGGGACAGACAGCAATAAAAAAACACAGGTTCTAACCCATTCACATTAAAACAAAGAAAAGAGACCCAGGAACTGACTTACCCTCTAGCTCCAATACAACTGACTCAGACGAAGAAATATAGGAACTTCCCCCTATCTTTTTTTTTTTTTTTTTTTGTGGTCCCCCTCACCCCTCCCCTCCCCCTCTATCCTATATATGTCCCTAGAGAACATGTGCTGGACACATGCACTCTAACCTGCCCAACCGTTGGGCTTCAATCCTCCCACAAACATAACACAAAAAATACCCTCTTCCCCCTCGACCTTACTGCTACATCGAACCCTGAATCACTCACGGACATTCTGGTAGGTTTAAGATATGCTACCCTACAAAACATGGTTCATTTTCCTACTTTCTTGAAGCTGTCCTTTAAGTTAAACGTTCACGATATACACGTTCCCCGGAACGCTATATTTTTGTTCCGTCTTCCTACACTCAGTAAGACACGCTTTACGTGTTGTTGTTAATGTTGTTATTTTTCATTTCCATTGATGGACTTCCCCTGCTCCTCTACAGTGTACTCCCGATAAGGAAGAGGGGGCAGTCAGGTTCACCCACCCTTTTTTCACGCTAAAAGAAGAACATAAAACCACCATGGAAAACGTCTCAAGATAGAGAGTGCTTGTTATTCTCAACCTCACCCTCTTCCCCCCCCCCTTCCCC
>BLSH010494084.1:288092-301317 GCA_018402905.1 Glandirana rugosa
AAAAATATTTGGAAGTGTGGGAACTGTATTAATAAAGTTCGACCGAAGACTCTTAGTCCTTCCTAAGAGATGGCTTTGGCAATTTTATGGGGTAACAACAGTGTTATTTTAAGCAGGGAGCAATGTGTGCATAGCTCAGCTCCTATTTCTATAAATGTGTATACACAGTATATCTTTTTTTTTTCTTTTTTTCCTCTTTTAACTTGCGGCACTCTAAAAAGGTTCAGATACCTTTATAAAAGGAAGGTAGAGCGTTCCTTGTGGAAATTTATTTAATAAAACCATGAACAGTCTGCATTCATGGAAACACAGTTGTCAGCTCAGAAGCCAGCTTGAAATAATTATGTCAAGGGTGTGAAGGTTTATAAAAATAATCAAGTCTAGTAGGAAGTTTATGTTTGTAAAGGAGACACTTAGTCTAAGATAACGCAAGAAAATAAATAGCCAGAGCAGCTGGGTAACGTGGCTGTTTTTAGATAGAGGGCTGCTCAAATAATATTACTGATCTGTAGATGAGAACCTAAAAAGGATACATAAAAAAGTAAGGAAGAACATTTAAAAAGAAGGGAGATGGCAGAATTGGGATGCATTGACCAAAAAAGGAGAAGCCTAGGGAAGACTATTATCATTTTTCCTTACCAATCTACATGAGATTTAGGAGTTTATATAAATCCATTATTATTCTACCTAAATATGCAGTGTGGAAATTGAATATCATGCTTTGCTGCTGAAATCATCTCTGAGGCGACAGGACATCAATTAGGGGCTTTAAGAGGCTTTCCGCAGCAGTCTGCTGCAACATATTTTTACAGCGAACTGATTTTTAATATAATGTACCCTCTCAGGGTGAAATTACCTGGAAACTTAAACGTAAAATTCTCCTATGACTCTTAGGTGTGCAATAAAAGGCTTGACATAACCCACTCTGCAGCGTGCTACCCTGCATCATTTGTACTGTCTGAACCATACTGTGTGTTTTTATATAGCCCGCATAACCCTTCTAAAGAAATACAGCTAAAAGGAAATTAGAGTAATTGAATCTCCCTTTCTGCATCTATTGTACCAATTTCCTCTGTAACCATCAGCTATAAAATGTATAATGCATTGTGGAGTTGTGGATTCAAATGTATGGATGAAACTGAAATGCAATGGTAGGAAATCAAAATGTATTATGTAGAGCTATGTTATCGTTGTTTAAAGCACGCCTATACTCAACATAATAAGCATTTTTTCAGTCAAATTTAAATATTAAAATATATATTAAAGTATAACTACAGTAAAGTAATTTTTTTCGTTTTGGACAGAGTAGAGAGGGATTATGTCTGTGCTCCCATAAGAGGGATTTCAGCTCTCTATTTGTATATTTGTGCTCACCATTATCTTTGAAAGTGAAAGAAAATCACAAATTGTGTGATGCCCCACAACAGGAATAAAGGGGAAATCATCTAATGGGGACACTAGTTCTGGTGACCCTGGTGATTACCCTCACTTTGGGGAGCCAGACAGCATGTGAGCTGATAACATCCTGTACTGGTAGGCTACAATATTATACATTTTTGTTCTTGGGTTTAGATACTTTTGAAGTAGAACAAAAGGCATTTTTTATTTCCAATAGGGTGGATAGGGAATAGAACACCTGTCAGGTTTTTACTGCTGTGATGCTGTTAGAGAGATATTCACCCTCTCTATTTGTCCCGTTTACTATTATCACTGAAAGTGAAAGAAAATCCCAAAATGTTGGGTTGTCTCCAGTAATAGAGAGGAAACTAGTTCTGGCCAACCTAGTGACAACCAGGCATTCCCTTAACTTTGGACTGATTTCCTCTCACTTCCTGGCTATGGGGCAAGAATTAAAGGAAAATCTCCCTAATGGAACACAGATGGGAAAAAAAAAATACCTGGCCGGGGTTAGCAGGTTATTCACCTGGTGGAGGTGTATCACATTCACAATAAAGAAGATTGGAGCACAGCAGTGGATTCATTTAATAAAAATACATTTTGAAATGTGTGGAATAGTGACTTTATGATTTATGATTTTTGTATATTGAGTGGTAGTGCTGCACTTTTTATGTATGTATGTTTATTGTTTTGGTATAGTGAAATCACTAAGTAGTGTTCATTGGCAACTAGAAAAACACTTTTGATTAGAGCACTTTTTACTGAGTGCTATAGGAGGATTTTTTTATATTGTTACATTGGTGCATATTTATCACATTAAGCTAAAGGTAGCACTGATTGCATTCACTTTATTGGTTTAACACAGTTTCACAATCCAATCAGCTGCAACCATGGATGTTATTTAATTTATTTGAACACAGAGATATTAATTTGAATGAGGTATTTTCAAGTAACACTAATAATAACCAATCAGGAGATTTGAAACATTAATTTAGGAAGCTGAATAATTTAAGAAAAAAATTAGAGCCCGGTGGGATATCGCTACTTTCGATAGATGTATTGATGAAGAAATGGTCCCCCGGAGGCTTAGATGGGATATACAACCGAGTGATGGGTTACTGGACGAGGAATTAATTAAGGAATGGTATACCTTTTTCAATCGATAAATGGGAAAAGGAGGTAAAAGATAAAAAAAGAAAAGAATTCCTGAGGGATATAGGAGATTATAAAGACAAGAAAGTTTTTAAATGGCAATCTAAAAGTTGAAGAACAAGAGATTCCCTCCCAAAACACTACCCCCACGAGATCAGAAGAGAGAGGTAATGTTAATACACAAGGGGACACAGAGAGAGGCCCGTACTAACAACCAACTAATAGGGAGCCAAAAATAGGTTCACACCACTAGAAAATTATGAAGAGGAACCCTATAAGGGGGATTTTTTAGGACACATAAGGACCCCCGGAAAGGGGGAACAAGGGGGGGCATACAGTGAAAATACATCTGGAGCAGAAAGAAGAGACAAAGGGGAAGGAGAGCAGGAAAGAGGCTCCAAAAAAAAAAAGAAAAGACAAGTAAGAGAAGGAATTTATAATTTGAGTGGTGTAACATTGAACACCAATCAAATTAAAGTTTTAGATAAAGGTTTAAAGCACGCCCCTACTAAGAATCTAAATACATTTGACACTTTTATAAATATCCATAAACATGTAAGGACCTTGAATATCAAGAAATACTTCCTATCTAGACCCACAGAAATGAATACCTTAAATAGAGTAGAACCCAGGACGAAGCTGAGGAATAGATCCACATTTAACCTGCCATTTATGGACAATAAATGTACAGAGGTATTCAAAAATATGGTGACAAATGATTTAGAAAAACTGCAGATCAAAAAGGTAAATGATCCAGAACATATTAGGAGAGGTATACAGACTTTAGAAAAAAATTAAAATGTGGTTATCCGACCTGCATATAAGGGGAGGGGGACTGTTCTTTTATCTAAAAGTTATTATAAAGAAGATGGAAAGATTATTAGTGGATTGAGATACATATAGATTGCTAAGTAATAACCCGGTTAAACAATAAAAAGAACAGTAATCAAATTTAATAAAAAGAGGAGTCAAGAAAGGCATCTTGAGTAAGAAAGAAGCAGAATATTTGGACCATACATCTTATCGTACCCTAGTAATATACTTCCTTCTCAAATACATAAAGATATTAATAATCCACCTGGAAGGTCAATAGTTAATGGTGTGGATTTTTTAACCTCATGATTAGGTCAGTATTTAGACATCTTTTTACAACCGTTGGTCACGTCAACTCCTGCTTATCTCTAAGACACAAAACATTTGTTACAAATGTTGGATAATATTCATATAGTCAACGCCCCTATTATCTGGTAATGGGGGGACGTTAGCTCGTTATATACCATTATTGAATATTCAGAGGAGAGGCAATCTGTAAAATGGGCATTAAATAGGTCTACCGTTGAAAGGAAGCATCAGAAATATCTTCTATATTGGAATGTCTTAAATTTAGACATGAACACAATTACTTTTGGTATGACAATAGGTACTTCCTACAGACGACCGGAATAGCCATGGGAGCCCATTTTGCACCCAGAGTAGCTAACTTGTTTTTGGCGCACTGGGAGTTAGAAGTAGTGTTCAACAATAGACCAAGTGAATTAATATGCTATAATAGGTTCATTGATGACCTGTTCATAATTTGGAGGGGGGGTGAGGTTGGCCTCCTATCCTTCATAGACAGGTTAAATCGGAACAATAAAAATATTGTCAAATTTAAATTGGAAAATACTGCGCTATCTGTGAGTAGAAGAAAAAAGTGTAACATAAATGTGCAGTGCTACAGTGAAAAATTCACATACTGTAAAATGATATACTAAATAAACCAACATATATGTATGGATGCAGCATTGGGAGTAAACCTCAGCCTCTGCTACCATACAGTGCAAAGTGCATGATTACATAATATAATCAAAATACAGAAGTATATATAGTGCATAAAGTGGAATTGATGAATATAATAAGATACACATATCCAAAAAAATATATGAAAACAGTCCAAAGTGATAAGAATCCAATGTTAAAAGGAAGTGATATATATAGAGGCACACTGACAGTCCGTAACCACCACCACTGTGAGTATCCACCACCAAAGCCAAATATTGCTCTTACCAGAGTGCTCTTAGACCAAGGCATATAGACTCCAATTGTAGGGAAAATACATGACCAATGGCAGGGAAATCCCACTTCACCACATGAATCTCATATCATCGCAACAATCAAGTATTGTGAGGTCAGCAAAAGACATGAAGCCATGGATATAGAGAAAGCAGGACATACCTTGCATCCCCAATTCGTGGAAATATCGACTTGCCATTCAATATAAATTCATGGATCATAGAAATGTAATATGTTTTATTAACCACTTGCCGACCGCCGATCGGCAATTGACGGCGGCAAAGTGGCTCTGTAACGCGGATCGCCGTCACTGTGTTCGGGGAGGGCCAGGGAGCGGGTGCGGCGGCTACCCGCGATGGCCCCCCGGAGTGAAGAAACGGAGGTCCGTGTATGTAAACACGGACCTCCGTTCTGTGAAGGGGGAAGGGCTGTGATCACAGCCTTCCTGTATAAGAAGGCTGTGACCACTTCCCTTCCCCAGCTAGGGCAGTCCCCCCACAGTTAGAACACACCCAGGGAACACAGTTAACCCTTAGAGCGCCCCCTGCAGGTTAACCCCTTCACTGCCAATGGCATTTACACAGTAATCAGTGCATTTTTATAGCACTGATCGCTGTATAAATGCCAATGGTCCCAAAAAAGTGTCAAAATGCTCCGACATGTCCGCTGAAATATCGCAGTACCGCTAAAAATCGCAGATCGCTGCCATTACTAGTAAAAAATAAAAAATAAATAAAAACCCCCAAAAATGAATTCTCATCATCCGTAAACGCGACCACTTTTTACGCAAACCAGTCAATAAACGCCGATTGTGATTTTTTTTTATCGCAAATATGAGGAAGAATATAAATCGGCCAAAAACGGTGAAAAAAAATGTTTTTTTATATTTTTTTTTTTGGATTTGTATTTTAGCAAAAAGTAAGAAATTTGGGTTTTTTTGCAAAATTGTCGCTCTTCTTTTGTTTATAGCGGCAATCAGAAATGACGCAGAAGGGATCAAATACCACCAAAAGAAAGCTCTATTTCTGGGAAAAAAAGGACGCAAATTTTGTTTGGGTACAACGTCGCACGACCGCGCAATTGTCAGTTAAAGCGACGCAGCGCCGAATCGCAAAAAGGGCTCCGGTCCTAAAGCTGGAAATCCTTCCGGGGCTGAAGTGGTTAAAAAGGTAGAACACTTACATCAATTAGGTAAAAAGTGAGCTCATCATATGATATAATGTGCCAGCAACATGTGGAATGCAATGGCCTGGAAATGGTGTGGACCCACCACGTTTCGTCTCCTAAGACGTCATCTGGGGTACCCCAGTCCTTTTGGATATATGAGACCCAGGTTTTGACACCTAGGGGTCTCAATGTAGACTTTGACTTACATTGCTTTATTAGTAACAGTTAGTATATATATATATATATATATACCCGGTATATATATATAGGTAGGTTGAGTAGTGAACATTGCCCATATGATGAACATATCAGGATGGTCATTACTAATGGGTATAGGGGGTACTTAATATGAAAGTGATTGGATGATAGAGGTATTATGTAGTATATATGGTGTCGTGACCCAGATTGGGTATACATAAATGGGTTTATTAGGACATTAATTGGACTCATGTGTATTACTAGAAAATAATAAGATTACTTGGGAGTTTTAAGAATTTTTAGATTGTAAAGAATCATAAGTATCCTCAATATGTTAAGGGTGAATATAGGGTGTGATGATTTTAGTTTTTCATATACATTTGAGGAATATATAGTGTTTTGGAGATAGGGAGGAATGTATGGTTAATATAATATAATGTAATATGTTGATATTAGGTTGCTGAGATTTTAGAATGTACCCAAGTGAGATCTGAGGCAGTGAGTAAGGCTCCATGTGCATTTAGTGGTAGATGTTATAGTGGGATAGTCACGGTGGGTATGCAGAGTGACTCGCATTGAAGCTTTGGTTGTATAGCCAGTACTATGGTCCACAGGAAGTGGATAGATGCACACGCAATCCAGACCGTCGAGGAGATGCTTGGTAGGTTGCTATGACAACATGGAATAGATATAAGGGCTTGGGCTGGGCAGGCGCTCCACCCTACTGAGGAAGCCTAATCACAGGGTGACACACGTCTAGGAGGAGGAGCCCAGCCCTTTGACGTCACACAGCCACCACAGACAGAGCAGAGGGGTAAGCGTGCTGACAGATTTTATGTAGAAGCAATTTTATTATACCTCCTTTGAAAGTGTTTTTAAAAAAGAAATTTTAATAAATGTTGGAAACAGAGAGCACTATATAGTTGCGTTTGTGTTTCATGTGGTTCGTATCTGAGCAACTCGGTGAGAAGGGAGAACTGTATCCCAGAAGGGAAGGAAGGAGCCCACTCCAGAGGATCAGCTGGAGTTGTAATAAAAGTCAACTCATTAGCAGCAGTGAGGTGATCAGGTTATTCACCTGGTAGTGGTGTATCACATTCACGATAAAGAAGATTGGAGCACAGCAGTGGATTAATTTTATAAAAAGACATTTTGAAATGTGTGGAATAGTGGTTACATGGACTTTATGATTTTTGTATATTGATTAGTAGTGCTGCACTTTTTATGTATGTATGCTTAGAGGTTATAACTCTACTGTACTCTATGCAAAAGAAAAAAAAGAATTGGCTTTACTTCAATTTTAAAGTGCTTAAAAATAACATTCTCATTGCTGTAGTAAGTAGAATGCCTTTTCCCGCAGTGGATGCATTTGAGTCACATGGTCTCTGTGCAAGGGCCTAAGGGACTAGTCCACAGAGGGCTGGTCAGCCAGCTGGTCTATTCCAGAACTGTGACCCTATCCTTTAGCACAGTGACTACCTGAGACAGCCTGAGTTCTGTTTTTTTGCAGAAAAAGATGTTTGTGTTTATATATAGTTCTTGATGAATATTAAAATGCAGTCTATTTGGGGTATAAGTTCACCTTTAACCCCTTGAGATTCGGGGCTTTTTTTGCCTGAATCCCTTTGAGTCGTAACATCTTTTTTTTTTTTTGGTGATGAGGTCTCGGTTCGGCACATTATGCCTTTTAACATTTTAGTAGTCTACCTTAAAGTGGATGAAGACCCTCACATATTCCTAGTGAAGTGAACATTCTTAGATGATACACAGAGATGAAACAAATCTCCCTACATAAGTTTTACATGTATATCTGCTGTCTTCAGCTTTATATATTATTTAGAATGTTCAGACGGTGTTAGGAGATTTTCTCTTCCTGATTAGCACTGCAGTGAAGCCTGGGCATACAGCCAAGACAGCTGATTAGAGGAAAGGCACACAACCCCTCTCCTCATAGGTAGAGACTTTCAGTTCTGTTTGTTGAATCGTTGAGTACTCTGATAATCTATTTATAGCATTCTCCCTAACACACAACTCAAGCTGGTTTTATCTCCTGTGTTAGGGAATTTGTCAGAAGTTATTAGGCTGATAACAGAAGAATGGTGCAGGAGAAAGCTATGGGACATGTGCTTTGAAGAGAGATAAGAAAACGCTGCAGATATATGTGCCCAGCTCAAATTTCATGAATCGGTTTACATCCACTTTAATGCATTTTTTTCATGACAGATGGGGTTTTAATTTGGTAGCAAATTTTCTTGGTTTTATTTGGAAATAATAGAAGAAAATTAGAAAAAAATGTATTTTCCTGTAATTAATGTTTACATAATTTCCACACCCCCATATATTTAGTGCAAAATACGATCAAGAAAGTCTGCTGTTTAAAATGATATAAAATTAGCGTGACCTCGGTAAAGCTAAAAGTGAACTATGCCTTTCACTTTAGGAGAGCTTTAATGTGCTTTTGATGCTAAACTGCAATGCATGCAGGGGGGAAAAATATTTGTGGAAATTCTAGCATAATATTAACATAAATAAAGTTAGGTTAATGAGGGCATAAATTGGCACAATGGCAACTTTTTCACAGATTTCCTACTGTAGAAAATTAAAGTGACATTGCATTCTCTACATGTGCAGTGAAAGCAGATATCATCAAGATCATCTGAAAACATTGTTGGGACTTGAGAATTAATCTGAGGAGGGACACATTTTATTTAATTTTAGGATATATCTACAGTATGTATTCATTTTTTTACACTTTTTTCATGGGGAATTGGGTCTGGTCACTGGAGATTCAGATTCCTTCCATGCATACCAACAGATCACTATAGCAGGTCTCTCAGCCTCTGTACACACAGGAAGTGTTGAGATATCACTCAAGATGTCACATCCTTTCCAATGTAAACAAAATATGGAACCGTTGTAGTAATGGCAATCTGCTACAGACACTCTTATGAAGTACAAAGCAGCAATTTTGGAAGCCCAGGAGCAAGTCAGTTCAGCTCCTTGGTCCCAGCTGCCACAGACAAGGGGAGATTTCAATGCTAAAACCACTGGGACCATCAGAAACAACTGGGATAAGCCACCATTTTAAAACAGTGCTGCGGTAACTCTGTGCTGTTTTAAAACACCTCTGGGGACTCAAGTTGTTAGGAATAGAAAATACAATTCCTAGTAACCACTGAAGTTAATCAGAGCACTGCTAATGATGTCCAAGAAATACCGTCACAGTACTAAAGTCAGGAATTTTACTTTGCTCACCAAGTGCAGTCTATCCTGTTCATCCAGTTGTAGGTGACTGTTTACCCAATGTTTAAGATGGCCGCTAGTCACGAGGTCTCATATTGCTAGGCTACCACACCCTATTTAAATCGGGTGGTGTAGCAAGATGGAGCCGCTTCCAATGATGTCTTAGTGATGAAATGTGTAAGCTGGACCCATTTGCATCATCGTGTCACATCTGGTTTTTGATCTGTGGAACGCACCGCGACCCAGACTTTCTGATTTTCGTATACAACGCCTGTAATTGTTTGGAATCTTGTACGTGTTACTCTACATCTTGCACAATAAATAAGAGTTATACAGTATCATGTTATGGACATTGTTATTAGCTTTGCATGAGTGCTTTGGGACAGAGGAGTCCAAGGAGTTAACCGTAAGGACCCTACTTGCAGTCATCTGATATTGTTGATGCCTTTTGCTCTTTGATTGGTATTGTCATCTGGTGAGTGCAGCATAAGTGGGGGGGCAAGAGTGTGACATGCGTGTTGTGACAGAAAGATGCTGCCTGCATGCACTTCACGACAGCACCAATTTACCACAATTTCTTTACTACAAATTAATTTTTGATATAAACGTATGGATGTTTTTATTTCAATTTTTTTTAACTTTATATAACATGGTTACACTAATATCACTGTTTTAGTTCTTGAGTATATTGCACTACAGCACTTTGTTTATGATAAGGTCTATAAGCAAGTTGCACTTGCACTTAAGCAATACGTTTTGTTCTTTTTGTGTGGTTTTAATCAACATGGCTACATAATTATCACTGTTATATTTTGATCATATTGCATATTGGCATTTTGTTTAAGGGATTAGTTACTTATGCAATTAGCACTTGCATTCAGCACTTTGGCATCCAGCTTTTTATTATTGTTTTCTGCTGTTTTTGCGGTTGTGTTTTTTAACACATGTAAACACATTTCACACTAGCAGCGCAAATTTTACCTACCCCTTACTATAAATTATGTTTACCCAATGTTGTCTATCTAGATTACCCAGTGCAGTCTACCTTTTAGCAGATGCAGTCTACTCTGTTCAGTCTATGTAGTCTACCTTTTACCCATATATTGCACAGATGCCAGATGTCCTGGATTTTCCAGGACAGCCCCACATTGCCGTCCTCTATCCTGATAATGCTGTGTTCCGTGTTGTGTCCTGAGATCACAGCATCGCCCTTATTTGTGTTGCTAAGCATAGGCAGTAACTCAAAAAAGGTATTAGCTGAGGGAGCATAGCTGCAAAGTGGCATTTCCTATATATTTAGGGGTGAGACTGCCCATAAAATGGACACGATAAGGGTGGGACAGCTCTGAAGGTGTGCGTATCAAGTGTGGGCCATGGTTGGGGGTAACAGTGTCCCAGGGACTGGGACAAATATGTTGGTAAGTATACCAATGCAGTTTTTAGGACAAAACTACAGCCTATTATAACACATATTTCTAAGCTGTGCAGAATTCTCCAATGTGTGTAAATGAAGTTGTAGTGTTATAAGGCATGCATCAGCCTGTAAAAAAAATGTGGATTCTATTTTCACAAGCTTAGAATACCTAAAACCTAAAAGCTGGGTTTTATCTAGCAAGACATCCACCTCCATTAATTGAATGGAAGGATGAAAAGTATACCTTTTTTGGGAAGACTCATTGAGCCCAGAGGGGGGATTGTGGACTTCCATGTGCTTTAGTTTGGCTTGAAAGACCTCCAAGTATAGATCCACAGGTTGTACAAATAGAGTTCTAAAATGCAAATTTAATATCTACATGACCTGGACCCATATAGCTAGTGAAGGTGACATCATATGAAGAGTAAATAATATGTAGAGTCCCCCACGCTACTATGAGGTGGATAAATGATAAGGGGTAAATATCCCTCTAAGTACTGTATGTATAAATACCACTATTAAACTGTGTCAGCTGCAGCAATACCTAGTATATAACACAATGAATACGCACAATATATATAAAGAAGGTGGTATTGTGCAATCTGTGTGAAAGTGTCACACTGATTAGTTTATCACCTAATTACGTCCCATGAAAACAATCAAAATATTAAAGTGACATTAGTGCATCAATTCATAAAAAATTTATGAATTGATGTGCTAATGTCACTTTAATATATTGAATGTTTTCACATGACGTAATTAGGTGATTAACTAATCAGTTTGACACTTTCACACAGATTGCGCAATACCACCTTCTTTATATATATATATCATATGAAGAGTATACCAAGATTGGCTTAGGAAAGTTCACAGAAATCATAACACTTTTTTGGCTTCAAAAAAGTAAGTACATTTTGATTGGTTGATAGAGATTAATGCACACTGTGGTTTGCATGTTTTGTTCATTAACTGAGAAAGCATTTAAGACTGTCCTGTATGTAGCGCCCTCATAGTATAGGTGCATTTTCTAGCAGGGTTTTGGCTAGGAGAGGTAAATTTAGTCAGGCCTGACTGTAATGTGCAGGCCTGGATGTATTGATCTGGGCTGGGAGGAGAGGCTCAGGGAGGATTGGGTGGACTTAACAGGTGAGGTCACTAGGACCTCCCACTTCTTTCTAGAAACCTGGAAAAGGTTTTCTGGTCGCAGAGCTGGGAGGTGGGTGGAGCCATCTGGAGTATTCTTAGGAGCTCTGACCAGTCCCCAAGCAGGATTGGCAGGGAGCAGGCCTCATTAAATAATTGGCATCAGCCCAGTCTGGAAGGAGAAGTGTCGGGTGGAAGTCTGGAAATGTAGCAGAGGCGCTGTGGTGCAGGCCCCTACCTGGGAGGTCACCCCCAGTCTGGGGAGGGTGACCTTGGGGCCTGGGGATTCAAGTGCAGCCAGGAAGGAGAGTGATTCCTGGAGCAGCACAGGAGGAACAGGAGAACAGCCGAGGTGCTACAGGAGGAGAGAGTCTTTAATGTATCCACCGGTGCAGTGAGTGGCGGTCCCTGGGACTGGAGGAGAAAGTGCTGGAGCAGGCTGGGAGAAGAATGATGGACAGTCTGTGGGAGCCTTGGGAGCCATTTAAGGGAAAGGAGAGTCACTACCAGAGGGCAGGTCGACGAGACCTGGAGAGGATGAGCTGGGAGTTGTAGTCCATCAAAGGCTCGGTTAGCACTAAAGTATTTTGCTGCACATTCAGGGGCTTGTGATCCCTGGCCTGTAATGGGTGTTCCTGAGGTCCTGCTGAAACAAAGTAGGCTTCACCATGTGCTAACCGTGGTGAAGAGAAAGGTATAGAGAAGCCTGAAAAATTTCCCTTCAGGCTGGAAACTAAATTCTGAGCTGCAGAGAAGCAAAGACATGTAAAGCTGTGAGTTCAGTGTAGTGAGAGGACTGGAGGAGAAACGGTCAGCAAGTGAAGTGCTGGAGAGTTGAGAGGAGCAATAGTCTGCAGAGGGAGAGTCTGCAGTGAAGTACACATATACAGGACTGTATATGGAATCCTTGTACCATAATTCTTTGGGCATCCCACAGTTACCCCTTATCCCCATCCAAGTTATTTCCCCCAAATAAAACAACAAAAACAAGAGCTGGTCTGGTCAATGTCTCCGGATGTGTGATATATGGTGCGATTGAGGTTGGCTATCAGGTGAACCACTACTACAAGTCACTCTCAAGGGAGCACATGGCTACATGCACATTTTGAAATATATTCTATATTGCAAAATATTTGTGAACAAGAACAAAGGTTTGTTCACTCAGAATGTATAAACCATATTGATTTGGAGTGTTGCTAATATAAAAACTATACTCAGAAATTACTTTCTATATTCCTGAAAGATTAGTGCCTTAAATTTTGATAGCACGTACAGTACATTAGTACACTATTTAACGCATTGCTGACCTCTTATACTCAATACCTCAATACTTGCCTTTTAATTGCAGAAATAATTAACAGCAGGCGAAAACACTAAATGATGTGTAACGTAAATGGAAAAATGTTGCATAACTTTAACATTTAAATTTCTGTATCAGGCTGTTGAATATGCTTAACC
>BLSH010494084.1:336368-353525 GCA_018402905.1 Glandirana rugosa
TCACCCCCCCCCACTGTAGTGTTCTCTGCCTCCCTCCCCCCACTGCAGTGTACTGTACCCCCCCTCCAAAGCAGTGTCCTCTGCTCCCCTTCACATCACCCCCCTCCACCCACACATACACAGAGCGCTGTGTAGGTAGCACTTCCTACCTGACAGTATGTGTACAGCAGAGAGGAGATCAGAGGAAATCATAGTGCTGGGTGGAAGGCGAGACAGTGGTGTAGTGGATAGCCCTTTTGCCTAGCAGCAAAAGGGTCGCTTGTTCGAATCCCAACCACGACACTACCTGCCTGGAGTTTGCATGTTCTCCCTGTGCCTGCGTGGGTTTCCTCGGGGTACTCCGGTTTCCTCCCACACTCCAAAGACATGCTGGTAGGTTAATTGGTTCCTGTCTAAATTGACCCTAGTATAGGTATGTATGTGAGTTAGGGACCTTAGATTGTAAGCTCCTTGAGGGTAGAGACTGATGTGAATGTACAATGTATATGTAAAGCGCTGCGTAAATTGACGGCGTTATATAAGTACCTGAAATAAAAAAAAAAAATAAGGCGGGAGATGCCAGGGTTAACTTTTCATAATTACAAGTTGGTGATCTTTCTAAATTGTGTTGACAAACAACACAAGGCTCTGTACAGAGAGAATCTGTTTCTTCTCCCAAATAGAAGAGCAAAATAGATTTGTAATGTAGCCATGTGCCCTCTTGGGGGTGGTTGGTAGTTGTGGTCCACCTGCCCACTGCCCTCAATCACACGATTTCCACACACCCGGAGTCACTAAACAGGCCGGTACTTTGTTTTTGTTGTCTTATTTAGGGGTTAAACTTGGATGGGGATAAAGATGGCTGTGGGATGCCCAAGGATCAATCACGGGACCTTCTATATACACCGCCATATATAAACTCCTTCTTCCTCCAGCACATACACTTGCTGACCGTTACACTTCTCCTTTCTCTCTCCTGCACACTACTTGCTGTTATCAGCCTGAAAGGCTTCTCATCCAACTTCCAGGGGCCGCCACTCACCAACACCAGTGGATCCTTTAAAGAGCCTTTAATGTAGTCTCTCTGCTGCTCTCCTGCTCCCTTATGCTACTCCACAACAACGACTCCTCTCCTGGCTGCACCCGAGCCTCCAGACCTCAAGGTCTCCCTCCCCAAACTGGGGGCTCCCTCCCGGGTGAGGCCTCCACAGCACCTCCGCTACATTCTCCTCTCTTCCACTCCTTCCCCCTGCTGGGCAGATCACTGTATTTAAGGAGGCCTGCCTCCTGCCAATCCAGATTGGGGATTGGTCAGGGCTCCTCAACATACATCAGAAAGTGACACCTCCTCCTCCACCCCCTTTTCCAGAACCTTCTGGTCCCAAAGGAGAGGAGTATCCAAGGGGTGTTCCTGACTGCAATCTCCAGCCCTCCCCAGCCCAGATCAAAATCAATCTTACTGTCAGGCCTGACTAGATTTGACCTCTCCTAAAAAAAAACCCACTACAAAAACTATCACTATCACTATGGGGGCGCTACAGTAGTAAAAATCAGCAGATAATACACACATTAAAGAGGTTGTAAACATCAAAAAAAATCCCAAAAAAACAAACCTGCAAGACAAAGGCATAATGAGCTAGTGCCGATGACATCGGCAGAAGCGTTTACAGTGAATATCTCCTACACTGTGAAAGTATAGGAGATATTCATGGTACCTACAGGTAAGCCTTATTATAGGCTTCCCTGTAGGTAAAAGTAGTGTAACAGAGTTTACAACCACTTTAACACTTTTTAGGCACACACCCCTGGATTAACCAGAGATGTTAACTCCATCCCAGCCAGTGTCATTAGTACAGTGACAGTGTATAATATTATCATTGATCACTGCATTAGTATCTAGTGACTAGTGATGTGGGTGTCAGTTAGTCAGTTCCCACCAAGTGTCAGTTAGTGTCAGATTTCCGCCGCACTATCACAGTCCCATAAGTCGCTGATCACCGCCATTACTAGTATAAAAAAAATGACAGTATATATATTATTTTTTTTACCAGACATGTAGCAGAATACATTTTGGCCTAAATTTATGAAGAAATGTGATTTGTAAACTTTTTTGAACGGATATGTTTATAGCAGAAAGTAAAAAATAATGTTTTTTTTCAAAATGTATATATATATAATAAAAACTAAAAAACCCAGTGGTGATCAAATACCACCAAAAGAAAGCTCTATTTGTGTGAAAAAACAAAATACAGTACATTTAATTTGGGTAAAGCGTTGCATGACCGTGCAATTATCAATTACTGTAGCACAGTGCCGAATGGCAAAAAATGCACTGGTCATGAAGAGGGTAAAACCTTATGGAGCTCAAGTGGTTAAAGCTGAACTACATCCTTAACTTTTGCTATCAGTGACCCTGTAGAGGAGATTTACCTCACATCCCATCCCAAGGACAGGGGGGTAAACGTGATGGTAATGGTTGTCCAAGGAACAAGAACACGGACATTAGTGATGACCTGACAGTTTCTAACCCAACAAAACAGCCTCCATAAATACAGTCGCACAACAAAAATAAAGAGAAAAATATATTTGAAATCAGTTATACATATTCACAAGCCCTAATCCATAAAATAAATAAAAAAAACAATAAATCTGTATGTCTATATACAAAGATCTCATTCCAATGCATGATAAGCCCGTCATGTAACAAAATACACAACAATGACAGCTGCTCTGATCAGTTCAAAACTAGCAGAAAGGGGCAAATGTGCACATGACCAGGGCAATATACAGTACAAAACAATACAAAATATCCCCAATGCACTTTCCAGCTAGCCAGCCAAAATACCCGCTTAAACTGTTTAAAAAACTGAGGTTTTTGTGACTTACATTTGCAAATACTGTATAATAAAAACCACACTGGCACCTCTTAAAAGTATGGTCCCTAACTCAAAATAAGTCACCAATAATTGCAATGAATTGAACCTGCATAGCGAAAATACTTTAATTAGGTTTTTTTGCTGCTTAGCTGGAAAGTATGCTGGGGGAACTTTTGCATTGTTTATGAAATTGATGATGACAATCCCAGCCAATAAGGGCTGGTTCACACATAGGCGATACGACTTCAGGGGCGACTTTGCTAGCAGATTTGAATGCTACTTCAAGGCGACTTCAGCATGACTTTGAGCGACTTACAACGCGACTTCCATGCCAGGTGGCTTCAGAGAAGGGAGGGAGGGGGTTGCCTGGGTAATTCAGGGGGAGTAACTGCATATATTTTCTTTTTCCTGTAAAGTCGCTTCAATATAGATGGGGATCCGTCATCCATTGAATTCTATGGGCACAAGTTGGATAGAAGTCACCTTGAAGTCGTACAGGAATCTTTTCTGAAGTCGACTTCAGTAGTGTATATTAAGACGGCTCCCATTCACTTCAATGGGGAGATTTATTATGTCAAACGACTTGGAGCGACAAGTCGGATCGCAAGTCACCTATATATGAACCGGCCCTTAAGGTTCACTGGTGTGGGCAATATCGGGGTTTGTGACAACTGCATCAATAACAAAGTGCAATAAATAAAATCAATCCCATATTGTGCTAAAAGAGTTAACAATAATTAAATGTATAAACACAACCTAAATCTAGAACCTACATGTGATGGCTACATTCATTTCCTTTATTTTTACCTGGTGGCTTTTTTCTTTTATTTTCACCTTGCGATTACTAAGGATGGGCTCGGGCGTGATCGCAACCGCACATGCCCAAGTCCGCCAGGAAGCTTACACTGCGATACGCTAATTACAGGCAGTGAGACATCGGCAGCCGCGGATCGGGAAATGTCTCACTGCCTGTGATTAGCGCAGCGCAGCGTAAACTTCCTGGCGGACACGTGCAGTTGCGAACACGCCCGAGCCCATCCTTAGAGATTACTAGGGTGACACTCACTGCACTGTATCTATGGAGAAACAGCACTGTCACTCTAAGCTGCTCACCTGACTTGGAACACAAACACCTCCCCCTTCTCAATCACTCCATTATATAGAGGGAGTGTTTTGTTGTTCACAGCAGGTAGCTGAGAAAGCTGATAACATTAGTTGCAATTTTAGTTCAGTGCACAGAACATTTCTGATAGAATCAAGAGATATTTTTCAGTACCTGCAGAAAATATACTTGAAAAAAAGAAAATGAATGCAGACACTACATCTAAGGACTGGTACAGATATGGACACATTTGTTAGTACACCTGTACATTATGGTTCAAAAAAAGGTTTTTATAGATTTTTTCGTAAACATGTCACAGAATGCAAAAAATCATTGAACAGTCAGGAATATAGAAAATAAACATTCAAGTAAGAAGTAATAAAATGAACCTGTTGTGTTTATGATATTGTTATACAGCATCAGGTTGCTCTACGACAGGGGTTCTCAACCCAGTCCTCAGGTACCCCCAACAGGCCATGTTTGCAGGTTTTCCTTTATCTTGCACAGGTGCTTTAATCAGAGTCAATGGCTTGGTATTTTGGACAGCTATTTTATCTAAGAGAAATTTGCAAAACATGGCCTGTTGGGGGTACTTGAGGACAGGGTTTAGAACCACTGCTCTACAAGCAAAATTGAAGTAAAAAGCAACTGCAAATATGCGGTGGCTAGATAGATAGGATCTCAATATAAATAGTAGTCCAACAGTAGGGATTACAGAGTAGAGGAAAGGGGGTAAAGAAGTCAGGATAAAAGAAAAGTTAAGGTAAGAATTAAAAGCCGGAGACCGGCGGTATAGCCTTACCTACACCTTACAGCTCATTAACCACTTGCCGACTGCCGACGGCGGCGAAGTGACTCGTTATCACACGATAACTAGTATTGTGAGCGTGCGCGAGCCGCCGGAGGCAAGCTTGCGCACTCAACGTGTTCCGGGGGGCAAGGGAGCGGGTAGGGCGGAGTTGATCTACCCGCGATGGCTCCCCCTGCAGTGAGAGAACGGAGGTCCGTGTACGTAAACACGGATCTCTGTTCTGACAGAGGGGGAAGGGCTGTGATCACAAGCTTCCTGTATATGGAAGCCATGATCACTCCCCTCCCCCTGCCAGCCCAGCCCCCTCATAGTTAGAACACACTGAGGGAACACAGTTAACACTTAGAGAGCCCCCTGCAGGTTAACCCCATTCACTGCCAATGGCATTTACACAGTAATGTCATTTTTTTTTAGGTGGGGGGGGCCGGGCACCCTGTTTTCACAGGGTCCTAGATCCACTTCCTCTCCTGGCCCCGCGGAACTGGAAGGAAGTTCACCTTCCCCCCGGCGATCTTCTGGGACACGTCACAGGTCCTAGAAGGTATGCTGGCCATTCACATCGCGACTAGCGCAGTGCGCGCCCCGCCTTGAAGCCAAAGCCAGGCGCCCACAGTTGTGATGTCGGTGCCATACGGAGGAAGGGAAGAAGAGCGACGCTGTGGGCGGCTGCATTGCTGCACCCTGGGACAGGTGAGTGTCTGATTATTAAAAGTCAGCAGCTACACTTTTTGTAGCTGCTGACTTTGAATAGGGTGGAATTCCGCTTTAAGGGGGAAATTCTTCCGGGGCTGAAGTGGTTAAAGCCCCTTTTGGGCATGGAGTTCACCAGAGCTTCACAGGTTGCCACTGGAGTCTTCTTCCACATCTCCATGACGACATCACGGAGCTGGTGGATGTTAGAGACCTTGCGCTCCTCTACCTTCCATTTGAGGATTCCCCACATAAGCTTAATAGGGTTTAGGTCTGGAGACATGCTTGGCCAGTCCATCACTTTTACCCTCAGCTTCTTTAGCAAGGTAGTGGGGTCGTCTTGGAGGTGTGTTTGGGGTCATTATGTTGGAATACTGCCCTGCAGCCTGGTCTCCGAAGGGAGGGGATCATGCTCTGCTTCATTATGTCACAGTACATGTTGGGAATTCATCGTTCCCTCAATGAACTGTATCTTCCCAGTGCCGGCAGCACTCATGCAGCCCAGACCATGACGCTCCCACCACCATGCTTGACTGTACACTAGACACACTTGTCTTTGTACTCCTCATCTGGTTGCCGCCACACACGCTTGACACCATCTGAACCGAATATGTTTATCTTGGTCTCATCAGACCACAGGACATGGTTCCAGTAATCCATTACCTTAGTCTGCTTGTCTTTAGCAAACTGTCTGTGGCCTTTCTTGAGCACCATCTTTAGAAGAGGCTTCCTTCTGGGACGACAGCCATGCAGACCAATTTGATGCAGTGTGCGGCGTATGGTCTGAGCACTGGCAGGTTGACCCCTCACCCCTTCAACTTCTGCAGCAATGCTGGCAGCACTCATACATCTATTTCCCATAGACAACCTCTGGATATGACACAGCACGTGCACTCAACTTCTTTGGGTGACCATGGTGAGGCCTGTTCTGAGTGGAAACTGTCCTGTTAAACCACTGTATGGTCTTGGCCACCGTGCTGCAGCTCAGTTTCAGGGTCTTGGCAATCTTCTTATAGCCTAGGCCATGTTTATGTAGAGCAACAATTCTTTTTCATATCCTCAGAGAGTTCTTTGCCATGAGGTGCCGTGTTGAACTTCCGGTGACCAATATGAAAGAGTGAGAGTGAAAACACCAAATTTAACACACCTGCTCCCAATTCACGCCTGGGACCTTGTAACACTAAAGAGTGACATGTCACCAGGGAGGGAAAATAGCTAATTGGGCCCAATTTGGACATTTTCACTTAGGGGTGTACTCACTTTTTTGCCAGTTGCCAATGTTTAAACATTAATGGCTGTGTGTTGAGTTATATTGAGGGGACAGCAAATTTGCACTGTTATACAAGCTGTACACTTACTACTTTACATTGTACCAAAGTGTCAGTTCTTCATTGTTGTCACATGACAAGATATAATAAAATATTTACAAAAATGTGAGGGGTGTACTCACTTTTGTGAGATATTGTATTTATCATTGGTATTACACATCCTCAATCTTGTAATCAGTCAGTAAGCCAATTCAATGCGGGAATGTAGTCACTTTGCTGTGCGGTATCATCATATGCACTACACTGAACGTGAACCAGAGAAAGTTGTCTTAAGGAGTCAGAAACAAAATTATAGGCCAGCATATCAAAGGTAAAGGCTTTAAGACCATCTCCAAGTACCTTGATGTTCCTATGCGTACAGCTTCAAATATTATTAAGAATTTTAGTCATTATTTGAGCAACCTAAGGCTTAAAGGAAGAAGATCCTGGAGAACTCCACTGTTAAAATAAGTCAACATGTTTCTGGGAGAATGCCCTTTGGACAGATGAGACAAGCCTGAGGCTTTTTGGCAAATCACTTTTTGCTCTATGTTCACAGATGAAGAAGTTAAAGGCCAAGTTCACCTTTAGGGTGTATTTATTTAGGGTGTAACATGTAAGATGCTCCTAGTGACCCACCTCCAGCACTCCCTGCACTCCCCACACTGTGACAATGGGCAGGGGATCTTCTCCCTGCATCCGCTGTCACTTTTGAAACACAGCACGGCCATGCAGCCGCGTCTTTCATTCACAGTTTTTTGTGAATGGAATAGAGTACAAGTACAGTTGGCTCATGCGGCCGACGGTTTGTAGTTCTCAATGACGCTTCCTGCCATTCAGTAACTGCCTGTCCATACTGGAGGTATGGGCAGACAGGTTACTTAGTGTCTGCAAGATCAAAGCATTGGAACTGCGATCTGCTGATCGCATGGGTGCAATGCTTTAAAGAGTGCAATGTAAAAAAATAATAAATGCATATTTTTTACCTACAAAAAGATGTGCATTTATATTTTTTTTTACAAAAGGTGAACTTACCTTCTAAGCTTTCAAAGAAAGAACACTCTCTGTAAAACATGGAGCAGGGTTGATTATGCCTTGAGGGCTTCATGCTGCATCTAGCACAGGGTGCCTTGAATCTGTGAAGTGCACAATGGCATTTCTTAATGGATTTCTGGAAGGAAACATATTGACCAGTGTCAGAAAGCTCTGTCTCAGTTGCAGATCATGGGGCCTCCAACAGAATAATGACCCCAATTACACAGCTGAAAGCACACAAAAATGGCCAAGAACAAAGCATTGGACTATTCTGTAGTGACTTTCTATGAGCTCCGATCTGAATCCTATCAAACATATATGGGTAAGCTGAATCAGTGTAGTGTGGAGAAGGCACCCTTTAAACCTAAGATAGTTGGAGCAGTTTGCTCAAGAAAAGTGGACAGGTTACCTGTTGACAGATGCAGAAGTCTTATTGGGAGCTATAGAAATTGTTTGTTTACAGTGATTGCCTCCAAAGGTTGTGCAACAAAATAATGTTAAGGGTCCCATAATTTTTCTCCATGACATTTTCATTTGTTTTATTATTTAAAAGATTCTGTTGAATCAAAAGTCAAAGCAACGTCTAAGTTTATTTTTTTTAAAGCACAATTGACATTACTTGCCTTCAGTGAGTTGCATCCTTTTGTGCTGTTGTGACCTTGTGTAGCAGAAATCCTCCTCCTCTGATGCCCCCCCCCCCCCACCTGTGAGTGCTCCCTTAGGTTTGTTAACCTGCCCTGCACTGTGCGGGCAGGTGGGGGGGGGGGGGGTGTAATAGAACTAAGGAAGCTATCACAGGCACTTATCAAGAGTGCTTGACTACTTGTCTGCCCAATTTCTCAATTCATAAAGGCCGATACTACAGCTTCTATGAATGGAGGAAGTGGACCTGTCAATCATCCACCCATCCACAATTCATAGATCATTTTTTGCATTCATACAATCTGTAGTGCCGAATTCTATGAATGGAGGAGCCGAAAAAATGGGACAGGCATAGTCGAGCACTCTTGAAGAGGCATCCGAAGAGGAAGATTTGTGCTAAAGGAGGATACAGCAGCACAAGGGACGCATCTCATTGAAGGTAAGTAATGTCCATTGTGCTTATTTTTTAACAAAACTTAGGCTTTAAAGGCTAAGTTCACCTTTCAAAAAAACAATAATAAATGCACATATTTTTGTAGGGAAATAGACATTTATTATTTTTTTCCACAGGAGCCTGAAAAGTATTGCACCTGCAATCAGTAGATTGCGGGAGCAATGCATGCTCCTGCAGACCCCTACTCCGGCTCCCTGCCCATACCTCTGTATGGACTTTCAATTTCTGAGCTGGAGGAAGTGCAAATGGATTATGAGTGCTCTGATTACCACACTCATGGTCCAGTAACATCTAAATGTCTGTCTGCTGGCGGATGGTACTTCTATTTTTTTTTCATTCACAGATCTCGCCCTGCAGAGCCACGCTGATTTTACATGTGATCAGGGCTGGACCAAGACATTGTGCTGCCTGGGGTTCAAGAATGAAATGCTGCCCCCCCTCAAAAAAAAAATCACACCCACCAAAAGGCCCCACATCCATTATTTTATATCATGATAATTAAAACTAAAATCAGAAAGTCAGATTTACATGCAACAGAACCTTGCCTATATGCAAAATTATATGGCATATCAGTATGTTCAATTCCAAGGGGCAGGCTAGAGCAGTATATAGACATGCTAGGGTGGTATATAGACAAGCTAGGGTAGTATAGGAGCGGGCTGGGGTAGTAGAGGGGCAGGCTAGGGTAGTATATAGACAGGCTAGGGTAGTATATGGACAGGCTAGGATAGAAAATGGGCACGCTAGTGTAGCATATGGACAGGCTGGTGTAGTATATAGACAGGTTAGGACAGTATATGGACAGACTTGGGTAGTATATGGACAGGCTAGGATAGTATATGGACAGGCTAGGGTAGTGTATGGACAGGCTGGTGTAGTAAATAGACAGGTTAGGACAGTATATGGACAGACTTGGGTAGTATATAGACAGGGTAGGGTAATATATGGACAGGCTAGTGCAGTATATACACAGGCTAGGGTAGTATATAGACAGGTTAGGGTAGTATATGGACAGGCTAGGGTAGAATATGGACAGGCTGGGGTAGTATATAGACAGGCTAGGGTAGTATATAGACAGGCCAGGGTAGTATATGGACAGGCTAGGGTAGTATATAGACAGGCTAGGGTAGTATATGGACAGGCCAGGGTAGTATATAGACAGGCTAGGGTAGTATATGGACAGGCTAGGGTAGTATATAGACAGGCCAGGGTAGTATATGGACATGCTAGGGTAGTATATAGACAGGCCAGGGTAGTATATGGACAGGCTAGGGTAGTATATAGACAGGCTAGGGTAGTATATGGACTATATGGACAGGCTAGGGTAGTATACAGACAGGCCAGGGTAGTCTATGGACAGGCTAGGGTAGTATATAGACAGGCCAGGGTAGTATATGGACAGTCTAGGGTAGTATATAGACAGGCTAGGGTAGTATATAGACAGACCAGGGTAGTATATGGACAGGCTAGGGTAGTATAGGGGCAGGGAGAGCAGCCGGGGGGGGGGGGGAATGCTGTTGTCATGACACACAAAACTGCTGGAAAAAAATCTGGGTTGTCAATTTGATGGGTAAATAGAAGAGAAGGAGACGTGGCCGTGGTTCCATTTCCTGCCCCTCTCAAAGTGCTGCCTGGACCCACTGGGACCCATGGTAGGGCCAGCCTTGCAGCAGCTACAAGGGAAAGCGCCCTAAGGGTGCCGCCACCAAATGCAACTGAGAGCTCATTCACAAGTGTAGCAGGCACTGCTGCTCCTTTGAAAAGTGATCCAAAGGGTGTTTGACAGGTGGGGAGGTAGCGATATGTCACCTCCTCACAGCCTGATAAAAACCTATAATTGTCATGCAATGCACACAATTGTGGCGCAGTTGTACAACAATTATAGGTTTAAATCAGGTGGTGAGGAGGTGACATTGGGTAACACTTTGCCCAGTGATCTTTGACTTCTCCCATGTAGATCTTCACTTCCCTAAGTTTGCCTACCCCTGAGTTAGGGTAACATAAGGAGAACGATGCTGAAAATTGGACATATAAAAATCACTGCAATATAGGAGACTGAGGCTCCACAAGAGCCTCAACAGGAAACAAGTGGATATGTTCCGAATAGGGACACAGTTGGGCTGTAAAAATAACTGATATTTTCCTTCAGTTACAAAAGGATATATATATCCTGTAATTGTATAAATACATTTTTATTATAGTGTCTATTCCAATATGTTATATTGTCTATAGAAATAAACTGTCCATGCTTCTAAACATGGAACAGAAAGCAGTATGCAAAACAATTAAAAAAAATACCTTATGCTTGGAACAAAGGTTATAACGTGTCACAGCTGTATAAGAAAGGTTTTTGTTCTCACAGACTATCCTGTAAAACATCTGACCCATTTTCAAGTTTTACAAGAGGAGATCTAATACTGGAAAATATGCGTAAAAATTTATAACATTCAAGAGCATTAGCTAGTTTCACTTAACATTTGTTCCTCCAGGATGGCTGTATTCTATAGCACCTGCTGCAAGAAGCCCATAGAAAACACTGAAAATGTATCTTTGGCAATACTGCCATCTACTGTTCAATAAGAAAATCTACATGTACTTCATGAAGGCCTTGTGCATTAAACATAGGATTTTTCTGTGATTTTGGCATTCTGGTCCACAGTATTATAAAGCCAAAAGAACTATGACTTCATAGTTACTAATCAAAATCTGAAAAATAATTAAAAGCCATTTCTATCCAAAGAAGCGTTTTAATTTCTCATGGTTGCTGCCAGTAAAAACGCTAGCTAGCTTCTAATATGTCATAGCTACCCTACTGGTTAGATACTTTACCCACCCACCAACCGGGCCCTTTTTTACATTTGTTGGTTACAAGCTAAAAACTGTTTTTTTTGCTAGAAAATTACTTAGAACCCCCGAACATTATATATATATATTTTCAAACACCCTAGAAAATAAAATGGCGATCGTTGCAATACTTTTTGTCACACGGTATTTGCGCAGCGGTCTTTCAAGCACGTTTTTTTTGGAAAAATTTCACTTTTTTGAGTTAAAAAATAAGGCAACAGTAAAGTTAGCCCAATGTTTTTGTATATTGTGAAAGAGGATGTTATGCCGAGTAAATAGATACCATACATGACACGGTTGAAAATTGCGCGCACTCGCGGAATGGCGAGAAAGTCCGGTACTTAAAAATTTCCATAGGCGATGCTTTAAAAATTTTTAACGGTTACCAGGTTAGAGGTGCAGAGGAGGTCTTTTGCTTGAATTATTGCTCACACTCTGGCGATCGCGGCAATACCTCACATGTGTGGTTTGAACACCGTTTTCATATGCAGGCGTGACTTACGTATGTGTTTTCTTTGCTGCGTGAGCTCGTGGGGACGCTTTAAATTTTTTTTTTTTAATTTTATTTATTTATTTATTTTTAACACTGTTTCTTTAAAAAAAATACTGATCACTTTTATCGTTATCACAAGGAATGTAAACATCCCTTGTGATAGTAATAGATGGTGACAGGTAAAATTTTTGGAGGGCTAGGGAGTGTAAAAGGCCAAAAATAGCGATTCTGAATACTGTAATTTTTTAAAAATTTGCGCTGTTAGCCGCCGAGTAAACGTTGTGACGTCGCTTCCGGAATTTGCCGAAGGAGACCCGATTCCGGCTTCTGTCAGGTCTCCTTCTAGCTGGCGGAGGCGCCTGATCGTCGCTCCGGTCTCCCTCCCGCCCCCTGAGATAACGACCGAATGGCTCCCGAGCTGTTTCTTCACAGTGCTGAGGCTTGACAACTGGTAATTCAGGCACAAGGCACTACACAAGCTAAAAAAAAAAGGCTTTCAGAGTAAATTGCACAAAACAACTTTTTTTTTTATACCAGCTATACAGAAGTCGTGCCGGGCCACACTGGATGCTGTGCTAGGCTTTAGGTGTATCCTTACTTCTTGAAGGAGGATAGCAGTTACCTTCAAGTATACCTGCCATCAAGTCATCCATTGCTTTATAACCACTTAAGGACCGGAAGGATTTCCCACTGTAGGACCACAGCACTTTCTGCGATTCGGCTCTGCGTTGCTTTAACTGACAATTGCGCGGACGTGCGAGGTTGTACCCAAACTAAATTAACGCCCTTTTTTACCCACAAATAGAGCTCTCTTTTGGTGGTATTTGATCACCTCTGTGTCACTTCTGATCAACGCAAAAAAAGAGCGACAATTTTGAAAAAAAAAACAGTATTTTTTACTTTTTGCTATAATACATATCCAAAAAAAAATATATATAAAAAAACAAATTTATTCATCAGTTTTGGCCAGATATATTCTTCCTCATATTTGTGGTAAAAAAAATGTGATTGCCATTTATTGATTTGTTTGCGCAAAAGCTGCCGCATTTATGAGGATTCATTTTTTTACTAGTAATGGCGGCAATCTGCAATTTTTATCGGGACTGTGATATTGCAGCGGACATGTTGGACATTTTTGACACTTTTTTGGGACCAATGACATTTATACAGCGATCAGAAATTTAAATAGCCACTGATTACTGTGTAAATGTCATTGGCAGTGAAGAGGTTAACCTGCAGGGGCCGATCTAGGGGTTAGCTGTGTTCCCTAGGCGTGTTCTGTGAGGGGGCTGGGCTACCGGGGGCATAAGAGATCTAACTGATCCCAGTGACAGGGATCACTAGATCTCTTACATGCCGCCTAACAGAACGTAGAACCGTCATGTTTACATTGGCAGTTCCCTGTTTTTCTTCTGTGCCAGGCAATCGCAGGTAGCCGGCGGACATGAAGTCCACCCGACCCGTGGCCATACTGCTGGAGAGTGCGGCTGCTGCCCGCAAGCTGCGCACATGCGAGCCACCGTTTATAGATGCAGATTCACGCTACAGCGCCACTCTGCAGCAGTAAATGTAAGCGAGCCGGTCCGGAACCGGATAAACTCCAACGTATATGGACTCTCCATGGACACCAGGTTGCGAACATGGTCTTCCTTACCCCTCAATCTTATTGGCAGTATAAATATATTTAAAATGATCTATTTACTGAAATGTCTTTATGTCCTTAGGGCATCCTCAATGTTCCTTCCCAAAAATGTTTTCCAAAGTAAAGATTCTATCCATTTGGACTAATACCCACCTGTGCTTTTCTAAATCCTCCTTACAAGCGTCTATTGGTCTTGCCTGGCCTATTGTTTTTTATATATTTCATTGCCTCTCATCTTGTTAATATAGATACAGTATATGATTGGCTACATTTGATCTCTACAGACCCGTCAGCTCTTTGGGGAACCTCTTCAGGTCTTGGATGAGGTTTATAGGTCTGTTACTTCTCCATGTTCAAAATCCTCTCCTGAAGATGTACTATATGTTTTTTGGTCTGGCTTGCAGGTTACAAAATATTGTCTCCACTCCAATTGCATGTGTTAACTATGCACAATAGATTCCAAAAACTGATGGGTCACCCTGAGTCAAGTTGGTGGCTTAACAAAGACATCACTCATGTTTCTCAACGTTTTGATATTGGCACTTTTATGAAAATAAATCCTTTTTCAAATATTTTCTGCTATGACATGCAATTAAGGTTCAGTTTGGTGCTTGTCTGCTGAATTGACAGATTATTTCAGCATCTGATGTACAATTGTGGATACACTAAACCAATCACTAGGGCTCTAATCACTTTGAATCTTCCTATCAGAAATGGCTTGCATATCCTTGATCTTAGAGAAGAGAGCTGGGAGGAAGCCTCTCAAAAAAAAAAAAAAAAAAACTTTCCTAGACTAGAGTAAAGCTGACCATACACTGAGCAAATTTCATCTGGCTTTTGATGAACCAGCCAAAATTTGTGTGGGTGTCCTGCTTGACATCCCTTGACTGGGAAATCAAAGGTGCCTTGCAGAAAACCAAACCACAACTGTACAAAGCCCTTCCATGTACATCTTACTTGGAAACTAGGTATAAATTGGGCGGGCTGACATTTTCTAATGAGCTTACTGGAATTAGCACAGGGATGCATTTGGTGCCTTCAGCTGCCATTATGCTGTGCTTTTGGTGTGTCCCAGTGCCTTTAAGGAGGTATGGGGTGCCTCCAGGCATTCCTGCCCTTAATTTATCCATTGCTATATACTCCAACTTGGAGGTTTAACTAGGCAGTGTGGTCTCCACATTTTCAAATGCTGTACAACTAAAACCTGTTTTTAACATAAATTTTGCTGGCTATCCTGGCAAATGTGCTGGGGAAAAAATTATGTTTTGTTTGTTCCATACAAAGTGCTACAGTTTGGAAGTAAAGCAGCCCATAGATGATTCCACTTTCATTCCTTCCACGATGAGTGGAGGTAAATAAGATTGCCCGATTCCCCCATTAACGCAGTCAGGACGATAGGGCAGAGGAGGGATCTGGAGCCATATAGACCCCAGATCTCTCCATAATGGGTACCTGTTACATGCCGCCTATTGCTGTTACAGGGGAACACACGTGTCAGTCCCACGCGTGAGGTATCACCGCGAGTGTCAGGTCATGGAAAGTTATTCTAGCACTAGACCTCCTGTGTAAATCCAAAGTGGTAACCTGTAGAGCAGGGTCAGCAACCTACGGGCTGCCACCGCTAAATGTCCGGCTCGTTAGTGCCCGTGATGAATTCATGTGCACCTGGCCTGCAGACATTTTTGCCACTCTCCTCTTCATTGGACAGTGGCCGATGGGGGCGGGAACTGCTGGAGTTAACTTTTCACATTAAACAGCAGTTGATGGGTTGCTGGGCCATCCTAGCAACCAATCACCAGCCTGTTAATGTGAAAAGTTGAAGCATTTGTTAACCCCCCCGAAAAATGCTGCTCCTGTCGCTTTAATGTGCAATTAGTAGCATGGTGCTTTTGCTTTTTAAATTATCCCTCTGTATCTCCTAAATATGTTTGATAATGCCAGGTCCTGATTTCCCAGAGTGCAGACCCCCTTTATCATATTAGCTGATCCTGAAAGACTGTGGTCTGTGCAGTCTGCTTCACTAGCAGCTCTCCTATTCTCCTGTGTGCCTGTCTTCAGCTCCCCTCACCTCACCTTCCTGTAATACGTAGTCTCTCTTCTCTCATGATTAACTTTAAGTTTCCATCCCCTCTGTATTAGAAGAAGAGGTTCCCCTGTGTCTGTGTTATATCATAAATATGCGTATCTGTATAGATAACACATCGGCTTTCTACACACGGCTCTCTCTCCTCTCCAGCTGACGTCAGCAGCAGTGCTCGCCCCCCTCAGGAACTCTGGCTGAGCAGAGGAGAAGGGAAAAATATCAGCTGATCGTAGGAAGAAGGTGTGTTATCAGTGCAGATAAGCATATTTTTGTTATAACACAGACACAGGAGAACTTATTGTTCTAATACAGAGGGGATGGGAGCATTTTATACAAGCCAGCCCTGTGATACCGTGCATACCCTGTGCATCTCTGCTGTACACCTGTGTAAGGTAGGAGAGTTCCACCTACACAGTGTGTTTGTGTGGTGGGGTGCAGAGGACACTATGGGGGCATGCAGGGGACAGAGGACACTGCTTTGAGGGGCACAGGAAACTGTTATGGGGGAGGGGGCAGAGGACACTATGGGAGTGATGTGAAGGGGGACAGAGGACACTGCAATGGGGGGACCCTGTTAGAGACCCCATCTTCCCTAGGGACAAGAACACCATCACCCCTGGGGGCAAGGACCCCATCTCCCCTAAAGGCAAGAACCCCATTTTCCCTATGGACAGGAGCCCTATCTCCAGGCCATGCTGGCTGGCAGGGCTGCCATCAGCCACCCTTGGGTGCCAGGATGTGCCAGGATGTGGGAGGGGGCAGTAAAATCCAAATTCCCAGCCACATGCTCCCTCAGGGTGAACTGGCTTTGTATTAGTGAAGCACCTTAAAGTGAGGTAAACCTGTACTGTTATTATTACTATGTTAGGATTATTGTTATCTTCATTTATTAGCAGGTCAATGTGGCCCTCCATGCATTTACATATATTGAATCGGGCCCTTAACCACTTGCCGACCGCCGATCGGCATCTGACGGCGGCAAAGTGGCTCGTTCATACGACGGCGGCTGCGGGAACGTGTATAGTGAGCGCGCGCGCGCCGCCGGAGGCGCGCCCGCACGCTCACTGTGTCCAGGGGGGGCCAGGGAGCGGGTGCGGCGGCTTCGATTGCCGCCGGCCACCCGCGATGCCCCCCCCGGAGCGAATGAGCGGAGGTCCGTGTATGTAAACACGGACCTCCGCTCTGTGTGAGGGGGAAGG
>BLSH010494108.1:14021-37247 GCA_018402905.1 Glandirana rugosa
ACTGATACCCCTGTCCCAATACATATAACTGTCCCCATAACATGTATTATAACCTATATATATAACCTGTATGTCCCCCATCACATCTGTCACCATACACAAAACATCTGTCACAGTCCCCAAAACATCTGTATGTCCCCGTCACATCTGTCACAGTCCCCGTCACATCTGTCTGTCCGCCAGCACCAAATAAACACCGATTTGGGTTATTTTTACCAAAGAAATGTAGCAGTATCATTTTTGGTCAAAATTTATGAAGAGAAATTACTTATTTGCAAAATTTTATAACAGAAACTTATAGCACAAAAAATAAAAAACCCAGGGGTAATTAAATACCACCAAAAGAAAGCTCTATTTGTGTGAAAAAAATGATAAAAATGTAATTTTTGTACAGTGTAGCATAACCGCGCAATTGTCATTCAAACTGCAACAGCGCTGAAAGCTGAAAATTGGTCCGGGAAGGAAGGGGGTTTAATGCCCAGTATTGAAGTGGTTAAATAGGAGTATCGTGTGCAAGAGGCCTCACTGTACAAGCTGGGAAGGGGTTAAACATCTAGGGCAATTAAAGGGTTAACTGTGTGCCTAGCCAGTGTTTATGGGTTCTGTATGTGCTTTTACTAGGGGAATAGATGGATTCTGGTCCCTGCTTTGCAGGAACACAGAATCCATCCTTTACCCCTTGTCAGAACAATGATATGCCTTGTTTACATACACATACATAATTTTTTGTTGTTTACCGATGATCAGTGGGTGTTGGAGGACATCGAGTGCCTGGCGCCCGCAAATCAGCTTATGCTGTGAAGAATTATAGCAGAAGCGGCACATCAGCATCACATGCGTGCCCCCTGCAGGCGGAAATGCAAAATCACATACAGTCAGGTCCATAAATATTGGGACATCGACATAATTCTAATCTTTTTGGCTCTATACACCACCACAATGGATTTGAAATGAAACAAACAAAATGTGTTTTAACTGCAGACAACTGGTGATGTCTATGCGTTCCAGACTTCAGGCTGTAATTGACTGCAAAGGATTTGCAACCAAGTATTAAAAAGTGAAAGTTTGATTTATGATTGTTAATCTGTCCCATTACTTTTGGTTCCTTAAAAAGTGGGAGGCACAAATACAAACAGTTGTAATTCCTACACCGTTCACCTGATTTGGATGTAAATACCCTCACATTAAATATGAAAGTCTGCAGTTAAAGCACATCTTGTTTGTTTTATTTCAAATCCATTGTGGTGGTGTATAGAGCCAAAAAGCTTAGAATTGTGTCGATGTCCCAATATTTATGGACCTGACTGTATGTATACGTGATCCTGCGCACAGCTGCCACCCTGTAGCAGTAAAACTGCTATAGGGCGTTCAGCAAGTGGTTAAACCACATTGGATCCACTCAGAACTGCGGACATGTTCCATCACAGCCCATAGGCATCCTTTCCAAACAACATGAATTTTCCCAGGGAAAAACAAATAATACCCCATGAACACAGTGTGCTCAGTGCTTAACCCCCAGTTTCCTGCTATAGACCCTTCATTGCCACTAGTTTACCTTATTGAACGTGTAAAAGGTACACTAAGTCCAAAACTTTTCCCTGGACTGAGAGGGGCTGTTTGTTACACCACGTACAGCTTGCTAAGGGCTTTTGATTACTGTGAGTAGTTGTAAGCTGCAGTTGTCTTTACCAGTGTGGATGTACACCAATTTATGTCAGAGATGCTCAAATGCACTCATGTACTCTTGTGCAAAAGCCCTGGTACAACTTGGGTACAGCCACCAGTTATTAGATGATGCTGGGCATCCTCCAGCCAAGAAATGATGCAAGCACTATCTGACTTGCTGCAGCTTCTGATGTACACTGAGAGAAGGTTACAGTGTGCAGTGAAATCAGAGTAAGCAGTTTCAGGACAGGAGAGGAGCCTGTATAGCTGTGTAAGACTGAGGCTGGGTTCACACTGCTGTGAGGAGCGGCCAACAGCAGGGGTATGGTGCATCCCTGTTCTCCATTTCAGGGACGAATCAGACTCTCATTTTTGGCTGGATTTGGACCTGAAATGGACCAGAAGACGCACAGGGCCCCTGTGCAATCTGCTCCACAGCCGCCCTGGAGCTGTGTGAACTGGCTCCATTGAGAGCTGGTAATAGTCTCCTGACATGCGAATTGGATTCAGGGAAGCTCGCATCCAATTCACACTAGTGTGAATCCAGCCTTAAAGCAGCGTTCCACCCAAAAGTAATACTTCCACACATTTGTCTCCTCCCCACTGCTGGTGCCACATTTGGCACCTTTCGGGGGAGGGGAGCGGGTACCTGTTTTAGACAGGTACCCTGTCCCCACTTTTGGGAGAATGGGCTGTGACGAAGTACGTCACCAGCTCGCCCTCTCCTCCTCCCTCCACCTTCCCCCGCTGCCAGGCTAGGAGGAGAGCTGTAATGCTTCACTGCCGGGTTCCCTTACCGGCAATGGCTGGACTCCAGGACAGGTAAGTGTCCTATTATTAAAAGTCAGCAGCTACAGTATGTGTAGCTGCTGGCTTTTATTTATTTTATTTTTTTGAGGGGTGGGCGAACCTCCGCTTTAAGGTAAGGCTGGAATGAACTTAAAAATATATAGGTCAAATCCGATCAACATTGGTTAAGTTAAGTGCCACATCCCTAAAATTGGAACATCAAAATTGTGCTATTGCATTGGCGTGGGACTTTTAAGGCACAGCATACTTTTGTCATAAAAATATGTAACATTTATTTCAGATTTGTTTAAAAACAAGACAGTATTTCAAAAGGAAAGAAGGGGAAGGAAAAAAAGAGGGAAAAGGGGGAAAAGGGAAGAAAACACCCAGCACTGCTTTGGTTTATATATAAAATTAATAACAATGGTAAAGGTAATTTGATAATTAAAACCTTCCTTAAAAGTCAATGAATAGCTTTTTAATTATCAAATGAAACTTTACCATTGCCATTCATTTTATATAGAAACCAAGGCTGTGCTGGGGGTGTAGGAGAGGGGGTGACTTGCGGGTATCTGCATGTGTATGGGGGACTCCTCCCCTTTGACATTGTCCCTCCTCCCCTCACCCTTTTCTTCCCTTTTCCCCCTTTTTCCTTTTTCCCCTCTTTTTTTCCTTCCACTTCTTCCCCCCCTTCCCTCCCCCCCCCTCTTTCCCTCTCTCCCCCTCCCTCCCTCCCTCCCTACCTTCCCGCAACCTCCTTCCTTTTCTGTCCATAAGGGAGATATGTAACATGAATGGTTAAACAATTATTTATAATGTAACCACTGATGATCTGTCATTTTGTCTAGATGGCATATTTTTTTCTTTTTTGTTTATAAAATCATGTTTATTGATTTTCACATAGTAAAACATATACAACAGGGTATCCGGAGATACCATAAACAGAGAAAAAATACAAATACAAATACAATACAAAAAGATTACTGGCTCAGACAGATACTAGCAAAAAAAAGGTAAGGTAACAAAAACATCCCTAAACATCCCGAACCCCCTCCCCCCTCCCCTAGTGCAATACCTGCGCAAGGATACATAGTCATATCATATGTGTTTAAAATATAGTCAAGGAGAATTTCTGCATGACAATATCACTTTCACAGGAGCACCACTACAATGCTAACATACTGTCATCACCTGCCAGACAGAAATTATGTCTGAGTAACCAATATGGCTACCAACCTAGTCAGACTTCATCTTTGTCCCACCATATAAGTAGTCAACCTAGCTCAGGTTTAACCAAGATGAACTCAACTGAGAGTGGATGAGTCAGAATCCAACATTGCCATACCTTCTGAAAGTTTTTGGCACAGCCTCTATTATATGTGTCTTTATAAAACGACAAAGGCTTGTCCACCAGACCATGTAAACACACAGCAATAGCCGGGGTAGCCTAAGAGCTGTAACTTTCTCAAGGACCCGAACCACCTGCTGCCAGAAAAGCTGTACAAGTGGGTATTGCCAAAATATAATGTGAAAATCCTCTGGAGAAAGTCAGCAACGCCAACAATTTGCCGAGTCAGAAGCATAGATCCTGGCAAGTGTGGCCGGAGTGTAGTAAATCAGATTAAGAATTTTATATTGAATGCGGCGGTCCCTAGAAGACGCCAGTTATTTAAAGGGGCAATCCCACATATCATCCCAATCATCACCTTGGAAGTTGGGTATCACACACATCCACCACTACGTGCACTTTTCAATGGATTTAGGTCTAACCGTAAATAATTCTTTATAAACTTCGGACAGCGTCTTAGACAGTTGTTCTGATGTCAGCAACTGCTCCAGGTCTGATGATTGGATCTGGAAAGCGGTGCTTCCAAACTGAGAATGGAAAGCATGATGCAGTTGCAGGTAGCGGAAAAAATATCAATTGTCAAGTTGAAATTTAGATTTAAGTTCATCAAATGTAAGCAGCTTCCCCCTTCCCACAATATCCTTAAGCTGCCTTACTCCTTTACTCCCTCCCTAAAGCGGCAAAATGAGGCATATAGTGATTATACCAAAGTGGCGTGGAGGGAGAATATTTGGTACCCCCTGGCTGCATAACGTTACGTACCCTTTCCCACGCTTTAACAGTGACCCACATAGAGTCAGTCAGCACCTTTTAGCCCTGTGACCCCCTAAAGAGTAGGTGGTGTAGTCCTTCATGTGAGCCTACCAGAGCCATCTAGATGGCATATTTATAGAAAGTCTATATTGGTAGCTCCTGACAAAGAGGATTTTTGTAAATTGGATTTTGAAATATTGTCTTGTTTTAAACAAATCTTGAATAAATGTTAAATATGCTGTGCCTTAAAAGTCCCATACCAATAGCACAATTTTGAAGTAAAAATATATAGGGTTTAATATAATTTTAGGTCATGTTTAGCATTACTGGTTAATATTCAGCGTTAGATTAAGTGTTCAAAGAGGAGGGAAATATTAAGCATGTGATTTGTGATTTGACTGTAATGCCATGTGAAAATAACATCAGTGAAGTGCAAGCATCCTAATTTTTGGTTTGAACATTCCTTCCTTGCAATATAAAGATCAATGGCCAGGAATGTCAGGAGATGTCAGGAGATTACCTCTGGCATGGAGATGGGCACGTGATGGCGGAGGGTTAAAATTTCAAGCAGATGGGTTGTTGTTCTGGTAGGAGAAGAAGCAGGGCAGAGACTTGTGCTCAATGTGCCTAATGGGCCTGTTGTGGTGCCTCAATGCACCACAACAGGCCACAAATTGGACCTTCGCCATCTTTGGTAATACAGCGCATGGTAGTATGCAACTGTTTTTTATTCCTCCAGATGAAGCCACTTGGGGTGGTGAAACATGTACAGGTCAAGCCTGGCGGTAGTACTTACCTGTAACACCAACCTTAAAGGATAACACTCTGCCTAATTATGCATGAGCAGGCCCATTAGGGTCATTGTCTGAGGTGAGCCTCCAATCCACCTGGTGGAGGGTATTTGCGTTTCCACTGTAAGCCAGATAGACTTTGTTATCACGGATTGGATTTAACCGCATGACTTACCCTGTGCTTTTACACACGCAAGATTTGGCCCGGTGGGGTCTAACCTGTAGGTGAGAGTTTATTTCACCCGGTGAAGGGAGCATGTTTGTTCATCTCTTGCATGAATCTGTATCTGTATCTAAACTTACCAAATGAGAAGCATTCTTCTGTTTACTCCTCCATTAACGTCTTATTAACTGCTTTATATTGGGACTATTTAAGGATTGCACTTTGGCACTAGCACTTTGTTATCGCTGATTTTTGCACATCTGTTAACACATTTATGGCATTGTCCCTGATTTACTATAACTCCCAAATCTACTCTAGCAGTGCCCTAAAATAACTCCCAATTAAACACAATTTCCTGGCAACAAATGGGTCACTGGTTCAAATCCCAACCACAACACTACCTGCTTGGAGTTTGCATGCTCTCCCTGTGTCTGCGTGGGATTCCTCCGGGTACTCCGGTTTCCTCCCACACTCCAAAGACACGCTGGTAGGTAAATTAGATCCTCTTTGAATTGGCCCTACTATATGTATGAATGTGAGTTAGGGACCTTAGATTGTAAGCTCCTTGAGGGTAGGGACTGATGTGAATGTACGATATATATGTAAAGCGCTGCATAAATTGACAGTGCTATATAAGTACCTGAAAGAAATAAATACACTGAATGCAGCGTATTATATATACCATACTGTACATATATATATTCCTACACTGACTGTATACTACACGACACTGCCTAACCTTTTGCTATATCCGGCCGCTGTGTAAATGGCCTTATATAGTGTGGGCGTGGACTCAGACCCGCTGAGAAATGATTGGCCAAAGGCACCCTGCCTTTGGCCAATCATGGCTCTCACAGCAGAGCATGCTGGGATTGGCCAAAGCACGCAGGTCACATGTATGCTTTGGTCAACCAGCGGGTGGCATTCCCCCACAATTTCACTGCATTATGGGCTGCTCAAATTTCCCCCGAGTGCCCCATAATGTTCGGGATTCAGCAACCCCCCGATGTTTGACTCGACCCGGGGGACCATCCCTATTGACCATGGATGTACATCGCGAGACACTTTTTTAACAAAGATTGGACAAAAAATGTTTCCATTTTTAAAAACATTTTTACACTTTTTAGGTAAATGGGTATGATGTACCCAATACCCATTCACATGGGGGGGCAGGATCTGGTGGCTCCCTTGTTAATGGGGGCTTCCACATTCCGATCAGCCCCCCAACCGCAGACCCCAACAACCACGGTTGTTGGGAAGAGACCCTTGTCCCCATCAACATAGGTACAAGGTGCTTTGGGGTGGGGAGGGAGCAGAGCCCCCCCACCCAAAAGCACACACCCCCTCATGTTAAAGGCATGTGGCCTGGTTCGGTCCAGGAGGGGGGCGGGCCCCCACTTGTCCCCCCATCCTGACCTCCACTCTGCATGCTCAGAAAGGGTCTGGATTTTGGGGGATCCCCTGCTGTTTTGTAAAAAGTGGGTTTCCCCTTAAAATCCATCCCTGAGCCAAAGGACATGGTATGGATTGGAGGGACAATACATTATAGCCGCAAGCAAGTTGAAATTACATTTTTGATCAATGTAGGGGAGGATGTGGGAGCTATATGTGGTGTGGGTGGGGTTCATTGATTTGTTTATTTGTTGTCACCACACAATTGCTTCCAACCCATGTGACACAGCACTTCCTGTTTACAGCCACATTACACTTCCTGCTGATGTACATCTGTAAGGACCATGCAAATATAAATGAGAAGATGACTTATCAGTGCTGGTTCACACTAGTGCAATGCGGGAACCCTGCGAATCCACTGCGGGTTCCCGCATTGCACCCAACTTAGACAGTTCACACTGCCATATGCAAACTGCTGGGTGTGTCAACAGAAAGCTAATGACACCCCCAAATCAGTTTGCAGATCGCACTGTAAACTGCAAATTTGGACAGGAATCGGATTGATGTGAACACCCATGTGATCTGATTCTGCTGCGTAACAAAAAAGGGTCCTGTGCGAGTTTGGTCAGGATGCAAATTCAGCCATACTATCTGTATGGCTGAATTTGCATAGCACAGATCGCATGTGATTTGCACTGCAGTGCGAATCACATCCGATCTCGGACACCGCAGCAGTGTGAACCAGCCCTAAGGAAGGTAATCCACTTCCCCAAAACCACCACCTCCCAAAACAAATTTAAAAAGTTACAAAAGAGAACAACAGCAAGCAAAATCAATTTCATTTTATTTTGCCACCAGAAACACATGTACATATTCACTGGTATTAAAGTATTTACAGAATATACACATTTAGCAAAACAGTTAGCAATTGGGTTCAAAGAGTCCTGGCCATAGGAGCTTACAATCTACAATTGGACTAAACCTTACAGTGGACACACCTCTACTTTCACCGTGCATAACCGCCCACACATTTCTTAAAATGACTAAACACCCACATGACATTATTAGCTGCAAAATTACAGAGAGATAATTAACAGTCATTCTAACAAAGCATTACAACATATTTTAAAAGGCACATATTCAAACAATAACACCCCCCACACACACACACACACACACACACATACACACACACACACACACACATTCTACACACATACATTGGGGAGTATTTTCTCCTAGAAGAATGCATGGTAAGACAAACAGTACACACCCCAATCAGACCGCATGGTCAAATCAAGCCACTTTTGATGGTCAAAATGCTAAATAATTTCAGCAAACAGCTCTAGTAAGGCATTTGTCATTAGCAAAATATCATTCTTTCTCCTACAAAAATCACAGCAACAAACCTGACCTCTCATCAGGCCAAACCAACACCCTCTACTGAAGTCCCTTATATAAGCTAGCACTGACACACGCCCAATAAAAGTATACGCCCACCAGTATCTTTCAATCTGTCTTTTCAGATTTATTTCAATTAGAATGAATGGCTGAAACTTGCATTTGGCTAAATAACTCATCTTCACTCACATCTTCAGAAATCTGTGTAAAATAACTCTCATTTTGGTATTTACTATCTACTCAAGGAATTACTCCATGAGAGTTATTTTGAGAGTTGTTTTGTGTCTGAGCATGCTCAGTTGTGCTCAGCTGTGCTCTGCACCTAGGAGTAAAGAGACTGGGAATTTATCTCTTCTCAGACTTTTTAAGATATTTCAGTGTAGAAATCATTTTTTTCACACAGTTTAAAAGCAAATTATCTTTAAACAATATACCACATATTTTAGTACAATTTAGGGGATCAGATCATGCTCCAAACATTACTTCTATTTGCACTACTCCAGGTCTGGACTGGAGTAAGGAGTTGGCCATTATCTGTGACCTGGGAGCAATAGTGAATTCCATTTTGGGAGTTATTTGCCGCCAGCGCTATTGTGAATACCGTTTCTCGGTAATTGTACAGCGAACTGCGGTAATTTTGCTGCTATTTTGTGGCAGCGCTATAGTAAATGACCCCCCTTGTATTGTATGTCTTCATTCACTGTTAGTTTATTCTTTTTGTGCTATTCTATGCATTATCGGTTACAGCAGCGCTTCCACAATTTATATATTTATATCTGCCATTATGTGTGAAACACTGTAGGTGGTATCAGCAGCTCAGTAAATTTATTTACATAATTTAATTTTGTTTGGCAGCGCATTATCACTTTTTTTATTATATGCAATGGTTTGTTGCAGCGTGCTGAAATGTAGGTGCATTCCATTAGCGTGTTGGGGTGCCATTGAACATGAATGAAATAATAACATAATAATGCCTGTATGGTGATTTATGAGCATCGCTGCCCCACAACAACAAAAAATGCACCATTTTCTTCCCTCTTTCTTTCCCCTTTACCTCCTCATTGTATGTGCTCAGCTAGTAAACCCTTCAGTTTGCTGTGGCAAACTAAGCATGTCACAACCATCTGGATGGACTTTTTTGAAAACCATATCACTCTGTAAAACTCTTTGGTAACTAGCTGCCGGCTACCAAGGTGACATTGTGGTAGCCGGCAGCTGTGGATCTGAATGGATAAAGTCAATAAAGGTTGATATGTGAATGAAAGAAAAAGCATCCTGTGAGTGCAATTTTGAATAAAGTTTTTTTTACATATTACACAAGGAGAAGTGTCCTTTTTTCTTTTCTTCTGAGCCTATAGAGAGAGCCTGGAGGAGTGTTGGAGACCCAGATATACAAAAACAGACAGAAAACCAATCTGGAGAGAAAAGAGTGGATGCATCTACATGGAAGGATAATCTGCACTAAATGTCAATGAAAGAAAACATAGAGAGATCATGGAGGGGTGTTGAGAACCCCAAGTAGAAAAAAAAGTATCCTGACAGGAAAGGGTGTTTATATGTGCAAACTACAAACTAAAACTGTGGGATAAACGTTCTTCTTCTTTATGGTTCCATGTTTGAATGGTGACTTTATTTCTGCAACTTAACAACAGCAACCACTTATATTGAAAAAAGATTGCATAAGAGGTATTTTTTTGCATCCAAAGTGATTGTAAATCCTCCTTTTAAAAAACAAAACAAAAAAAACAAACATGTTATACTTACCTCCTCTGTGCAGTTGGTTTTGCACGGAGCAGCCTGGAGCCTCCTCCTCTTCTCGGGCCCCTCTTTGCTGCTCCTGGCCCCTCAAGGAGCTTACTATGGGGGCACCCGAGCCGAGTCAGAGCTCCATGTATCCATTCAGACACGGGGCCCCAACCCAGCCCTGCCCCCTCTCTCCCCTGATTTGCTGACTGACTTTGATTGACAGCTGCGAGAGCCAATGCTGCTGTATCTCAGCCAAACAGGAGGAGTGTCCCAGGCGGCTTAGACATTTGTGGACATCGTTGGAGAGAGATGGGGCTCTGTAAGTGATTAGGGGGGTGCTGGAGAAGCTGCTACACACAGAAGGGTTTTTATCTTAATGCATTGAATGCATTAAGAAAAAAAACCTTCTGCCTTTACAACCTCTTTAAGCATACAGCCAGGACCTGTTTTTTTCTATCTGACCACAGAAATCAGAGAGCAGGAAGAATGATTGTTAAACCTACATGTGTTTTGTGGTAGTAGTATTTGGACAATCAGAATATACAATGCTTTAGGCAACATAAGAGAGATGATTGCTAAAGCTATAGGTGTTATTACCATTATTTTGTGAGTATAGGAATCTGAGTGAACAGTGCTGTGTAAAGGATAGGAGGGGTGATTGCTAATGCTACAATTATTCTGTGTATGTGCACTTCGGAACCATTGCCTCTATTTGTGCACTGCGATTGCAGTGCAACTAATGCTCCAGTTTCAGTGCCTTTGTTTCTTCTCTATCTCATCAAGGTTCACTGACATCTAAAAGTAAAAATGATACCCTGATAGTGTAAAAAAAAGAATTAGTTCAGGAAGAAAGGAAGAATTTAGTCAGTATTTTTTTTTTTTTTTTAAACCTTGGGATGTCAGCTAGATCAACTTAAAATTTGGGAGAGCTGACCCCCCTTCCTCCTCCACTTCTTCTGGCAAAAAAACAATCTACAGACCATGCTTAAGATCACAGCATATCAGAAGTGACCTCTGCTACTGTGGTATATGGTATATTTACCAAAGCTAACCTGCAAATATTTAAAAAAAGGCCACACAAGAATTAGTTATTCACTGAACTGCTGTCCAATGTCCAAAGAGCACTGCAAAAGGAAGTCCACTGGAGGTAAAAAATTTTAGTTTTATGAATCCATTTCCAGCCAGAATCACCAAGCTTTGCACTTCACATGTGAGCAGAAGTACAGCCCTTATCACATAATTCTATGCCATAGAAGCAACCCTTCCTTATATATTAATGCTAAATAACAAATGCAATAGTATAGAGGTTGGACAAAATGTTTAGTGTAGCATAACATTTTAAGTAGCTAAATAGTGCATTGTATTAGAAATCTATGTATCAGACATAAAAGCGGGTCAAATGAGGAGGAAAGAGGGATTCGTTTCCAAAAGGAAGAGCAGTTCCTCCAAAAAATGACAGTTGGGAGCTTTAACGTGTATATATTATTAATGGTGTTTGCAGTAGAACTTACTCTGAGGGTATCATATAAGATTCAAGCAGGTAAATGTGCAATAAAATCATTTTCTGGGTGGTAGAAGGTTCTTTCTCAGTCAATCTTCCCCCTTTATGGTGTCTACTATACACACACCTAGGCACATACAAACACACATATACAACAAGAAGTCCCACAAAACACTATACAGTAGAAATTATTTTATCTGCCTACGTTTGTATATTGTGAGGTGCAAAAATTAAATCTCTTTGGATTTAAAAACAAATAAACAAACACATATTTTTTTCTTTATTGATATAACTTAATATTTACATAGTGCAATCCAACAGAAAAATATTGATCACTTATGTGCATATTTTCCATCATACAGCCCAAAAGAAGTCCCATATTACTTTCATTTTTTTTCTTTTTTTTTTAGTTTTAAGCTAAAAAAGCTACAAAACAAAATATGCATTGCAGACAAAAAGAACATCACATCAAAGGACCAGCAAACCTCGTTCTGACATAATGATTCTGTGACACATCCTAAGGTCATTAACAGTCCCACTACATCCAGTATTACTATATCCCTGTCCATCCATAGCGATCCAACATAGACTACAGAAGGATTTGGACATAACCTGTGTGCTGTCGATAACTTAAATCTGAATTCCAGGCATGGCTATTTTTGCATAGTTCCATTGGTCCACCTTGGACCAATGTAACTTGGCATGTGCCATACCTGTCCCTGTGGAAGCTGGACCAATGTAACTATGCAAATATTAGCTATACCCAGAATTCTGCTTTAAAACTGCTAGAGGACCTGTCACTACATGTGACTTCAAGGCTTTTTAAGCAGGGTATACACGTTTAGTTTTTTTTCTCGTGCAACCAGTGGGTTGAATGAAAAAAAAAACCTGACAGATCCATGCATCAACAAAAACAATGTGAATGCTTCGATACTAAAAGGGGGACACCAGAATACACTGATCAGCGCTTGAAGTCATTGGCATCTAGTACTGATCAAATGCTGATTTTCCAGCATTACCGCTTGTCAGATGCCAGTTGTTAGACCAGCTTCTGTTGAACAGTCAGCGGTACACACAGACCGAAAGTCTTCCACTTCCTAGTGATTTTTTTTTGGCCCGTGTGTAGTGTACCAGGGTTTAGGTTGATGTTCCAGAGCAAATAATCTAATGTTGCCTATGAAAAGAAGAAATAAAAAAAGAGACATGGATGTAAGAGAGACATAGGATGCCCTGTGAAGTTGAATTGGGGTGAAAATTCCAACATCCCAACAGCATCGCCTTCCACCAGAACAACTAATAGGAAGTAGGGTATAGACTAAGGCAAAAAAAGCAATTAGGGGAAAAATGACAACCAGTCCACACCTCCACCCCCCCCCTCCTTCTTCCTATCCAGGGGACCCAGACTCCCCCCAAGCCATTAAAAAAATATTACAAAATAGATTTTGTTCAGGGCTCAAGTTGGCTGGAAATACAAATCTAACACTGGCAAAAAATACAGCGTTTGTTACCCCAACACTTCATATTCCTGATATGTGCCTGCTGTAGGGTTGCCATCTTTTCTTCAAGCCAAACCCGAACAATTTAGTGGTGATTGTGATAGTGTCGGGCAATCTGGCGCTAACAGACCCTCCCTGGGAGGTACACTAGCGTTCTAACTGACACTGAAATCACTAGTGACACTAATACAGTGATAACACTGTACACTGTCAATGTACTAATGACACTGGCTGGGAGGAGGTTTACATTTAGGGGCAATCAAGAAAGTAATTTGTGTAACATGTGCTGCTTTTACTAATGGATCTGGCTGTTTTTCTCCCTGCTTTGCGGAGAGAAGAAAAAGCCAGATCGCTGAACTGTGTACAGAGTCCTATGTGTTTGTAAACTCAGGACTCTGGGCTGTGATTGGCTGCAGCCGATCAGCAGGTCTCAGCCATAAATCATTGGGCAGGACTTGATGTTAGCAAGGAGGGCGCACATGAGGATGTACATATACGTTATCCAGCCTGCTCGTGCCACCCACCCCCAGAGTAAATGTAATGTGGGTGGGCAGGACACAGTTAACATAATTATAAGGGGGAAGTTGTGCTGCATTTTTAAAATGTTTAGTTTTTTGAGGTGTGGGAACACACCTCATATAGGCAAACCCCCCTTAGAGACCAACTGTTGTGGGGAGCTCGATGATAGAGGCACTCTGATCTAATGGGAGGTCTCTAAGGATGGTTGGTCAGCAACTATTATATCAGCAGTCAGCATCCCCCATTAGAGACCCCCTATAAGCTCACAGTCTCCTTATAACAGTGTATCCCTCCCCTTAACTTAGAGACCCCCATTAGAGAGAGATCCTCCTTATATCAGCACCCCCTAATCTCTATGACTCCTATTAGATTGCCTATGAATGGTGCCTTATCGGTGGGAGGGTCAGGGATTCTGGTGGAGCTGCTGCATGCAAGAGAGCACTGCGTGGGAGCAGGATTTAGGGGGCAGAGCTGGGAGGTGGAGCAGCTCTAGGGCAGAAAATCCCATGTATGCACAGCTGCTACAGTGCAATTGGTTGCTAGGACACTGGGCGGTCCTAGCAACCAATTACTGCTTGGACCTTGAAGAAGGGGAAATACCTTGAAAGCTTGTCCTGAAAAATTGTATGTTAGTACAAATAAAAAAAAAGTATCAAGGACAGTACTCAATTTTCTCTGGAATTCATTGGAATGCATTAACAGGTCAACGTCATGAAATAATTACTAATTACAAAGATAAATATCTCATGGCATTACAGTTTATGTACAATATCAACAAGGGTGATCTGAAATTTTAAATTCTAATGGGAAATGTAACATGTAATGTAAAATTACCATATCTTTTGGATATCAAGGTTTCAGTTTTTCTGTCCTCCTAAACAAGGTTCAGTTTCTTTGTCCTCCTAAACAAGGTTTCAGTTTCTTTGTCCTGTTAAACAACCTTGGTGCACTTCCTTCCAATGTCCATCATATTTATGGAGGAGAACATCACATATTTTAATTGTATAAGTGTCTTTGTTTTCACCTGTGAAAACCTTATATAGTGGTTAGCACTTCAGGTTCCTGATACCTGGTAATGTTGCCTTCCCATACCTGTGAATGGTGTTCATATCTCCCCGGTTAAGCTTCATCACTAAATTCTTCTCGTACATTAGAGGATGGTATCCCCCAACTGTGCAAGCACGGTCATAGTACTTTTCATAATAGTAGCATAAGTCACTTTGCCGAATGGATGGGAGAAACTCATAAACATTGACTTCATCGCAGAGGTTCATCATCAGCAATATTCCTGAGAAAAGTGACATAGTAACAGTGCTAATTGCTCACCAAATAACACAAATTTGCTGTAATATTCCTTATCTACCTATAACATTTGTCAGCTAAGCAACATAAAATGAACAGGAACATTTTCTTTTGTTTAAATTGGTAAGAAACCAGGGTCTGAAAGCAAATGGTTTGCCTGTGCAAAGCAAAGATATTCTCTTCTTTTGCAGGAAATACTCACCATTCCCTCACTCCCTTGCTGCTTATTCAGTCTCCAGGAGTTAAGGAATAGAAGCCCTGTGTAAGTTCTGAGAAGCTCTACTCAAAGCTTATACATGGATGAGGATTATCTCCCTGCTACAATGTGCCAATGGGCAAATCACCAAGCACCAGTGCTATCACATGGGCGGAAGAGGAGTAAGCCACATGCTCCACAGAAATGTAAAGGAGCAAAGAAAAGGTGGATATGACTGCTGCAGAGAGGGGCATAAAGCAAAGCTGTCGCTGTGCTCTAATTGGGCAAGGTTTTACTTAACTACCTTTAAAAAGAAACCTGAACAAAAGCAATTGAGAGCAAATCTCCCCAAAGTCAAGTCCCAAAATAATTTTTAGTTTTCCCCTTACTTCCTATTTTAGCAACAGCTTCAGAATGTTATTATTCCTTTTAGTTTAACTGCATCAAAATGTTTACTGGGAGAGAGCAAGAGTGAATCTTCACAATGAGGTGACAATTAGAGTTACAAAAGGTTTGGCTGAAGAATATCTTCATTTTAAGTTGTTGTTACATAAGGGTACACTTATTTAATTTCTGTGTGTTGGTGGTTGTCCATTGGCTCACTCCGGTCATCTGACTTCCCTGTCACAAGACCTGATACACCAACACGGAAGTGAGCGGTGGGCAGTATTTTCTCCATCCACCCGACTTGCCCAGCGGTGCTCCAGCAGGTGGCTCATACCCATAGGAGATCCATCGTGAGCCAAGGATACGCCGCAGTTGTGCAGGCCTCGCTCCCTCTCCCTCCAGCAGCGGTTTTTTATCCACCCACTGGCATCCAGCAACAGGAGCAGGGTCATCCATCCTTTTGGCGTTCAACTTCAGGAGTCTGTGAGTGAGCTCACACCAGCTGTGAGCGAGGGTCTGTTTTATTTTTTTTGCTTTTATCCAATAAACTGTTGATTTTATATCTTCACTAGTTTTGCTTTGGTGAGCCAGCGCGCCCTCCATATGTTATTTGTGCTACTCATTTGTCCTCTGAGTTTGGGTGCTGCAGCTCCATGCAACCTGCTTCACCAATATATTTCAAGTGCTCTTAGCCATCAAGGCGCACCTTGAACCCCCTTGTTTTTTCTAGAGTCCAGTCTGCTGCAAACCAGTCCACCACAATCCAGTCTGTTACAAACCAGTCCACCACAGTCAAGTCTGCTGCAAACCAGTCCACCACAGTCCAGTCTGCTACAAACCAGTCCACCACAGTCCAGTCTGCTACAAACCAGTCCACCACAGTCCAGTCTGCTACAAACCAGTCCACCACAGTCCAGTCCGCTACAAACCAGTCCACCACAGTCCAGTCTGTTACAAACCAGTCCGCCACAGTTAAGTCTGCTGCAAACCAGTCTACCACTGTCCAGTCTGCTACAAACCAGTCCACCACAGTAAAGTCTGCAACAGTTCAGTCTGTCACAGTCCAGTCTGCTGCAAGCCAGTCCACCACAGACCAGTCTGCCGCAAACCAGTACACCACAGTCCAGTCTGCTACAAACCAATCCACCACAGTGCAGTCTGCCACAGTCCATTCTGCTGCAAACCAGTTCACCACAATCCAGTCTGCTACATACCAGTCTGTCTCAGTACAGTCTGCAACAGTCCAGTCTGCTGCAAACCAGTCCACCACAGTCTGGTCCAGTCTGCCACAAACCAGTCCACCACAGTCCAGTCTGCCACAAACCAGTCCACCACAGTCCAAGGATCATAAAAAACGAATGCGCAAATGGAAAAAGCAGCAGCACACACCGCATCAGACCAAATGCTAACATGTAATATAAAAATAAAAGTGTAGCGCTAATAATGTGTTAGTTAACCAAAAAGTAGATAGTACTCAACACAAATATGATAGTGTAATGAGTCCTCTGTTAGGAGTTCATATTCTCATGAAATAAGTGAATAGTGTCCCAACAAATAGTAATAAAGTCTTTATATAGTGACACCTTCTTCCAGTGTGTCTTCTGAACACAATGCAAGCGGAGTGGAGGTGGCTGACGGAGACCAACTGACTGGAGGGAGTTGAAGGTGGCAAGTCGATCCATCGCCCCACCCCCAGGATGCTTGGAAGTCGGTAACCCCTAAGGACGGGAGTGTATGCTGACCCTAGTGATGGGAAACCACAAAAACCTGGTCGACCCCCTAGTCATACGACTAAGAGGGTCCAACAACTCCAGTAAGGGTCCATCTATTTATCCTGAGGCTTTGATGTTTTGAATTCACCTGGATACCTTTTCTAGAGTTTACGCTTGCATTGTGTTCGGAAGACACGCTGGAAGAAGGTGTCACTATATAAAGACTTTATTACTATTTGTTGGGACACTATTCACTTATTTCATGAGAATATGAACTCCTAACAGAGGACTCATTACACTATCATATTTGTGTTGAGTACTATCTACTTTTTGGTTAACTAACACATTATTAGCGCCGCACTTTTATTTTTATATTTTATTTTATACCACAGTCCAGTCTGCTTCAAACCAGTCCACTACAGTGCAGTCTGCTGTAAACAAGTCCACCATAGTCCAATCTGCTTCAAACCCGTCCACCACATTCCAGTCCACCACAGTCCAGTCTGCTACATTTTTAGTCCACTTATCCGCAGTCTGCTACTGTTCAGCCCACTACAGCCCAGTCTGCTACAGTACAACCTGCAGCTGTCCATTATGCTATCAGTCCAGTGTCCAGTACAGTTCTTCTGGCAGTCCTACTATCAGTTCTATGGAGTCCTTGCTTCACGTAGTTTGCTTTTCAGATTTCCAGACAGTGATCTACTTATGTGTCTGTATTGTAGGTATTATAACTGTGGTAAAAAATGTACACTATAAGCTACTCTAGGGAGGGGGTTTGACCTGAATCATTGTATGTTTCCATGGAAAATGCAGTGGAGTTTATTAGTTTTATATAAATAAATAAAATAATTATGTCATATACAGTTGGGAAATCCTTACTTTCAAAATGAGTTCCAAACATAGCTATAAAGAAGGGTACGTCACTTCTAATTCACTATATAAATGAGCAATCCTCTGCATGTTGGAGCACCTCTGTAGCATCACATTACATGTTAGGCTGTTCACTTTGCAAGGGAAAGCTTAGCATATGTGGTGAAAAAAAATCACTTTGCTAAGGAAAAAATCCTTTGCAAAATGAATGGACTATTTACCTTTAGTAGATCAACCCCATTGTGTGCAACTGCTAACAATTCTCACATTTGTTTGTTTTTTCTGGAGCTATCACAGTTCAGTAAATTAAGTGGAACTATTTTCTTACAGAGAGTTCAGTGGATCTGATCCTTAGTGTTTTTTCTACAATTTGAAATAGGGCATTATTTTTTTTTTTTAAGCAGTGAGAAGCCATAAATATTGATCTCCCACCTGCACAGACCATCAATGTAAGGAAGCAATCTACAAAGGTCACATCTACAAGGACCAGCAAAGTAAGGCCTCATTTACACTGTTGCTGGTAAACTGACATTTTGAGGCATTTGGACGTTTTTTTCAGCTGCCCCTGAACTGTCCTCTGTTATCTTATCAGTACATTTACACAGGGTCGTTTAAGGTCGTTTCCAGGCAGTGGAGTTTAAAGGCTTTTTTTGGAACGCAAAATAATGGGTCCAGACGCCAGTTCAGAGGCATTTGAAACGCCAAACAGCTTGTAAACACTGCTAAACGTGCCTAAACGCTGTAACTCGCGTCTAGGACCATTTAGTTTACAGGCATTTCCATTTAAATTTAAAAAAAAAAATTCTTTGAAAACACTCCTAGACGCAAACGCTGCTAAACGCCGCTAAACACTGCTAAACGCTGCATGCAAAGCGTGTTAAAACGGCCGTTTTAGGCGTCGGCTTCTAGCTGTCAAAATAAATCGTTCAGGGGAGGTTAACATAGCTTCCCGTGTAAATGGAGCCTAAGGAGGCACTTTTCTACAAATCTAAGGGTCAGTTCTGCATTGGCTACTGGTGTGAGGGGACCCCATGATTTTTTCACATTTTTTATTTTTTTTTTAGGGATATTTTTTTTTTTTTCTTCATTCCATGAATATCATTTAGCCCTGCTCCACTGTACTACTGAGAACTCACATGGTTTGTAATGACACAGCGAATTGGTAGCTATCTAAGAGAGACTAGTAGCCTCATGCTCATGCAGTGTACCTACCCAGTGACCCTGAAGAGGGTGGATCTGGTTGAATGTTCTCCGGTGCATTCTCCTGTACTATATTCCATAGTTGCCAGCTGGTTTTTGGATTCAGGATGTAAAATGACTGAGTAGGGTTCCGCTTGCAGTGTTGACTGTAACGGTCAAAGAATTGATATTCTGGTTTTGCATACCACTGAGTAAATCAATGATAGAGACAAAAGATGAGACAGAGTTTTAAATCAACAGAAAACAAAATTTAACGTTACATTTACACCTCATTTGATTCCACAATTGCAGAGTATTTCTGGTTGAAATCTATCTGTGCATTTCCACAGTCCTCTGCACAGCTAGAATTGGGCTGAGAGTGGAAAATTATACATGCCGTACCAATGAAACTCAATTGCATTTTAATTCTAATTGGTGGGCACCTTTGCTATTCAAATCTAGAAGATATGCAATAAGGATTTTTGTGGTCCTATAATTCATTTTATGGTAGCATTGCCTCTTGATACCTCCATATTATGCAGCTCTGACCTTAACCATCCAATTTATTTTCCTTACACTAAACCTAACACTTAACCTAATCCCTGATGCCAATAACCCATAAAAGACTGTAAATCACTAGTCACCTCAACTTTTCAACTTCTATTCAACTGCAGTGGCCACGCATGGATCGAAATTTGTCTGGTGCCCACTGAACCAGATGAATTTTGTTTCATGTATGGCCAGTTTTACATTGTGTGTTAGAAGGTACATCTTCGGAAGGTACATCTTTGCACAAGACCACATGGACATTTGCGCATGTAGATCACATTCTCATTTTAAAAATAAAGTGACCTTTGATGAGAATGTTATAACCCTAGCTGCACAAAGTGCAAACTGGAGCCTATGGATATATATATATTTTTTTTGTCTGATGTAATCAAGATAACATACAGTATCTCACAAAAGTGAGTTCACCCCTCACATTTTTGTAAATATTTTATCATATCTTTTCATCTGACAACACTGAAGAAATGACACTTTGCTACAATGTAAAGTAGTGAGTGTACAGCTTGTATAACAGTGTAAATTTGCTGTCCCCTCAAAATAACACAAAACACACAGTTTTTACACAATATATTGTATGGCCACTGCCTTAATCCTCTTGGGCATGGAGTTCACCAGAGCTTTACAGCTTGCCACTGGAGTCCTCTTCCACTCCTCCATGACGACATCACGGAGCTGGTGGATGTTAGAGACCTTGTGCTCCTCCACCTTCCGTTTGAGGATGCCCCACAGATGCTCAATAGGGTTTAGGTCTGGAGACATGTTTGGCCAGTCCATCACCTTTACCCTCAGCTTCTTTAGCAAGGCAGTGGTCATATTGGAAGTGTGTTTGGGGTCGTTATTTTGGAATACTGCCCTGCAGCCCAGTCTCGGAAGGGAGGGGATCATGCTCTGCTTCAGTACTTGTTGGCATTCATGGCTCCTGCAATGGACTGTAGCTCCCCAGTGTCAGCAGCACTCATGCAGCCCCAGACCATGACACTCCCACCACTATGCTTGACTGTAGGCAAAACACACTTGTCTTTGTACTCCTCACCTGCTTGCCGCCACACACGCTTGACACCATCTGAAACAAATAAGTTTATCTTGGTCTCAGCAGACCACAGGACATGGTTCCAGTAATCCATATCCATGCCCCACAGATGCTCAATAGGGTTTAGGTCTGGAGACATGCTTGGCCATACCATCACCTTTACCCTCAGCTTCTTTAGCAAGGCAGTGGTCATCTTGGAAGTGTGTTTGGGGTCGTTATGTTGGAATACTGCCCTGCAGCCCAGTCTCAGAAGGGCGGAGATCATGCTCTGCTTCAGTATGTCACAGTACTTGTTGCCATTCATGGTTCCCTCAATGAACTGTAGCTCCCCAGTGTCGGCAGCACTCATGCAGCCCCAGACCATGACACTCCCACCATGATGCTTGACTGTAGGCAAAACACACTTGTCTTTGTACTCCTCACCTGGTTGCCACCACACACGCTTGACACCATCTGAACCAAATAAGTTTATCTTGGTCTCAGCAGACCACAGCACATGATTCCAGTAATCCGTGTCCTTAGTCTGCTTGTCTTCAGCAAACTGTTTGCGGGCTTTCTTGTGCATCATCTTTATAAGAGGTTTCCTTCTGGGACGACAGCCATGCAGACCAATTTGATGCAGTGTGCGACGTATGGTCTGAGCACTGACAGGCTGACCCCCACCCCTTCAACCTCTGCAGCAGTGCTGGCAGCACTCATATGTCTATTTCCCAAAGAAAACCTCTGGATATGATGGATATGACGCTGAGCACGCGCACTCAACTTCTTTGATCGACCATGGCGAGACCTGTTCTAAGTGGAACATGTCCTGTTAAACTGCCACTGGCCACTGTACTGCAGCTCAGTTTCAGGGTCTTGGCAGTCTTCTTATAGCCTAGGCCATCTTTATATAGAGCAATAATTCTTTTTTTCAGATCCTCACAGAGTTCTTTGCCATGAGGTGCCATGTTGAACTTCCAGTGACCAGTATGAGAGAGTGAGAGCAATTAACACCAAATTTAACACACCTGCTCCCCATTCACACCTAAGACCTTGTAACACCAACGGGTCACATGACACCGGGGAGGGAAAATGGCTAATTGGGCCCAATTTAGACATTTTCACTTAGGGGTGTACTCACTTTTGTTGTCAGCGGTTTAGACATTAATGGCTGTGTGTTGAGTTATTTTGAGGGTACAGCAAATTTACACTGTTATACAAGCTGTACACTCAGTACTTTACATTGTAGCAAGGTATAATTTCTTCAGTGTTGTCACATGAAAAGATATAAAAAATATTTACAAAAATGTTAGGGGTGTACTCACTCTTGTGAGATAATGTACATATTTATTTTTTACAACATACAGAGAAGGTAAAGAGTAGATTCTGAAAGAGGGAGGGTTATAACCCCTGTCTGGCTTTTTGCCATCTGTGACCCAAAGACAAAATAGGAAATGAGAAGAAATCCCTCTCCAAAGTGAGGGAACTCCTGGTTGACATCAGGGTCACTTGAACTGGTATCCCCATTGGAAGATTTCCCCTCTCTTCCTGTTCGTGTGACAACAAAATTTGGGATTTTCTTTCACTATAGCTTTTGGTGGATAAATATAGAGAGGGTGAACCTCCCTAACAGGGGCACAGACAGCAATATATGCCTGGCAGGTGTTCTAATCTCTCTCTGCAATCTATTGAAAACTTATACTAAAGTTTTGACTTTAGTTATACTTAAGTTCATCATTACGGGAGCCTTTACTAAATTTCAACTGTACATACAAGAAGGGTAACAGATTTGTCAGAAAACCATTACTTTCCTTTCAGTATCAACATTTTCTATGGGACATTATACTACAAAATACTCCCACAAATGTGGGCCATTGATTGCAACCAAGATTTGTTAATTTGCACACACAAAAAAAGAATTTTCCTAGCAAATTCATTCAAGACCATGTTGCAAAAATGAATACACCCCAAAGAAAGTCTTAGGAGCAAAGCTAAATTTTAGACAACAAAGTCCTAATTAACAAGAACTCATCTACAGATGAGTCGAATTATTCATTAAACAGGTGTCCAGCAGACAGTTGATTATAAAAGTGTGTTACTTAACAAAGAAATCCCCTTCCCATTTCATGCTGTCAGCAATGGCACCAAATGGAAGAGAAATGTCACAAGGCCTGAGAAAGAAAATCATTTCTTTACATTTCTGAAGGCTACCAGAAGATCAGCAAAGCTTTACTTATCAGTCAGAATACTGTAGCAAAACTGATACAAAAATGTAACAAAGATGGAACTGCAACCATCTCACAGAGAGTCCAGGCCATCCACGGAAGTTAACACTTCAACAGGAACGTCTTCTGATGAGAAGGGTTGAAGAAAATCACCATGCAAGTTCACTGCAGTTAGCTAAAGATGTAGAAAGCCGGGGGGGGGGGATTAAGCTGAG
>BLSH010494108.1:41121-52860 GCA_018402905.1 Glandirana rugosa
CGCTGAGGTTAACACGTGCGGAGCGGATAAAAATTGTGTTGATGTCTGGTGAACGCAGTAACCGGGTCATTGCAGCAGATTTCAATGCAAGACAGCCTACGAGACCACCCAACTCCCATGCTATAGTTAGCAAACTGCTTGCTAAGTTTCGTGAAACTGGTTCAGTGTTGGATTTGCCAAAATGTGGACACATGAAATCTGTCACTAATGAAGAAACATCAGTGGCTGTCCTAGCTTCATTCAGCAAGAGCCCACAGCGTAGCACTCGCCACATGTCACTGGAGAGTGGCATTAGTCGAACATCCCTTCGGTGGATATTAGCTACTCACAAATGGCACCTTTACAAACTCCAGCTACTGCAGCATCTCAACGAGGATGACCCAGATCGGCGCACTGAATTTGCAGAATGGGCAAAACAAAAATTGGAACAGGACCCTCAGTTTACACAGAAGATTTTGTTCCGTGATGAGGCAAACTTTTATGTGAATGGCAAAGTTAACAAACAAAACCACCGCTATTGGTCTGACACTAACCCACATTGGATAGATCCCTCCAAGACTGTTGGAACCAAAAAATTGATGGTATGGTGTGGTATATGGGGTACAAAGATAGTGGGGCCATTCTTCATCAATGGAAACCTCAAGGCCACTGGATATGCGAAATTGCAACATGATGTGTTTCCCTCTTTATGCACTGAAGCTGGCACGTTCCCTGAGTTATTCCAGCAAGATGGTGCACTACCACATTATGGGTGTCAGGTCCGAGCATTCCTAGATGAACAGTTTCCTGGAAAGTGGATTGGTCGTCGTGGGCCAGTTGAATGGCCCCCAAGGTCTCCCGATCTGACCCCCTTAGACTTTTATCTTTGGGGTCATCTGAAGGCAATTGTCTATGCTGTGAAGATACAAGATGTGCAACACCTAAAACTACGGATACTGGAAGCCTGTGCTAGCATTTCTCCTGCGGTGTTGCTATCAGTGTGTGAAGAGTGGGAGAAGAGGGTTGCAATCCAACACAATGGGCAGCACATTGAACACATTTTATAAGTGGTCAGAAACTTGTAAATAACTCATGAAAGAATAAAGTTACATTAAAACCAAGCACACAATTGTTTTTCTTGTGAAATTCCCAATAAGTTTGACGTGTCACATGACCCTCTTCCTATTTAAAAAACAAAAGTTGGATTCAAAATGGCCGATTTCAAAATGGCCGCCATGGTCACCACCCATCTTGAAAAGTTTCCCCCCCTCACATATACCAATGTGCCACAAACAGGAAGTTAATATCACTAACCATTCCCATTTTATTAAGGTGTATCCATATAAATGGCCCACCCTGTACTATTCTGGATAAGGCTTCTACATACTGTCCGGCTAAATTACTAATAATGGGTGACTTTAACGCAGTGCTGTCACAGGAGTTGGATAGACCCTCAACCGCTAAAACCAAGGGGGAGACCTTGGCAGGTGGGCGCAAACTGTGGAGTTGATGGAGGTTTGGAGATGGAAGAACCCCTCTCTCAGAGACTACTCTTGCTTCTCCACATCTCACAAAACGGCTTCCCGAATAGCCAATCCTGCTATGTTGCGGGATGTTCTCACGGTCACTTACCTCCCTAGTGGGCTATCTGATCATAGTCCATTGGTGGTCTCACTGAGATCAGGGGAAAGACGCAATGCGTCAATGTGGAGGTTGGGTGTGAAATGGATCTCTCATCCCAAAGCTATGGAGGAAACACCAGGGGTGATGGAGGGTTATTGGCAGTCCAATGCAGGAACTGCTTCACCTGGCATTGAGTGGGATGCATTTAAAGCTTATGTAAGGGGGCACTACATGTCGCTTGCGGCAGCAGTCCGGGCAGAACAGCGCAGTGAGACCGCCGCATTACTGAGAGACATAGAGGACAGGACTGCTTTATATACAGTCTCAGCCACCCCCGACAACTTCAACAACCTACAGGCAGCCAAGAGAGACTTGCACATACACATGACTGAGATAACTAGGTTGGAACTACAGGGCAGCAGGCAGACTTTCTTTGAGCAGGGGGACAGGAACGGTAAGTTCCTTGCTATGCTTGCCCAGAATGACAGGCCCTCCACTTCAATACCCGAACTCTGCACTTCAGATGGCACAAAGGTAACTGACCTTGAAGAAATACTCAATGAATTTCTTCTTTTTTACACTCGACTGTATACTACCACTATCCCTCCGGACTTTGAGCCCTCCCAGCTCCATGCTCTCCTTGATCCACTGGCCTTGGGTTGGCTGTCAGACAGGGAGAGAGAGCTTCTGGTGCGTCCCTTTACCGCAGAAGAGGTGAGCGGTATTATTATGCCCTTCCCTTCCGGTAGATCCCCAGGTCCAGATGGTATCCCCGTAGACTTTTACAAGGCCCACTGTCCCTTCTTGGCCGCTAAGTTGGCGGCACTCTACACGCTGTGTCTGGTGGATGATACACTGCCCCCTTCCATGCAGAACGCACATATTACCTTAATTTATAAACCCCCAAGGACCCAACACAGTGTACGTCATACCGGCCCATAGCACTTCTAAACTGTGACATGAAGATCTTGACCAAACTATTGAACTCAAGGCTAAATCAGGTAATTAGCTCACTTATTGACTCTGACCAAACTGGCTTTATTCCTCATAGATCCACAGACATCAATATTCGTAGACTTTTCACAAACATTCACGCCCAACGTTCAAATGCGGGTACCAGTGTCCTAGCCTCGCTTGATACTGAGAAGGCATTCGACATGGTCGAATGGCCTTTTCTATGGGAGGTTCTGCGCAGGATGGGATTGCCGCTGAGGTTCATTCAATGGATCAAGGTTTTATATGCGCAACCTATGGCCTCGATCAGGCTTGGGGACGCCCTTTCGGCTCCTCTGAGGCTGACTTGTGGCACTAGGCATGGCTGCCCTCTTTCTCCAACCCTTTATGCCCTGACCTTTGGGCTGAGGCGCTACGGGTATCTCTGGAGGTCCGTGGGCTTTGGGTAGGGTGGGTGGTGGAGCGGGTGGCCCTGTATGCTGATGACCTTCTATTGTTTCTACAGGACACGGGCCCGTCATTACAGGGCGCGCTTCAGGTGTTAAATGCATTTTCCAGGGTCACTGGATTAAAAGTGAATTTGCATAAATCAGTTTTATTCCCCATAGATCTGGCTGCTATCTCTCATGCCCCACCTGACCTCCCATTACAGTGGGCAGAAACATTTCGTTATTTAGGAGTGATTGTCTCAAGAAGGGCTTCTGATTATATTACACTTAATTTGATGCCGGTCTTGCAAGAAATGAAGGAGCGGCTGAGGGTCTGGAGCAAGCTGCCATTGTCGTTATTGGGTCGAATAAATATATTGAAAATGAAATTGCTCCCCAGGCTCAATTATCATTTCCGCTATTCTCCTCAGTGGATTCCAAAGACCTTCTTTACACAATTAAACAGTATAACCTCCTCTTTCCTCTGGGGAAACCAAGCCCCATGGTACAAACTGGCCACCTTGATGAGGCCCATGCTACATGAGGGATTAGCTCTGTCGGATAGTCACAAATATTACTTGGCTGCACAGCTGGTGACTGCCCACTGGTGGTTACAACTTGTAGTCTCCAATTCATGTACGCTGCTTGATGCCGCCATTTTGGGCTCACTTGAGGCGTTGAGGTTACTACTGTACCAAGGTCCTAGAGCCCTGTACCCTCTTACCCCCTCAATGTTGACCACACTTAGGGCCTGGAATTATGGGATACGGCTGGAATCCAAGAGTCCAAATGTCGTCTCTCCCCATACCCCTCTTTGGAATAACCCTCTCTTGTCCCACTTCTATGCACTTCCAGAACCACAGGTCTGGGCCAAGTTTAAGATAAGGTCCGTATCGGACATAACGGAGAACGGGGGCATTCTTCCCTTCCCTTGTCTTCAAGCTAAATTTGGCATCCCTCCTTTTTACCTTTTTAGACATATGCAGCTTGCTCACACTTTTGGCAGTCAGTTCCTCCATCAGCCTATAACTTTAAAGTGTTCGGATATGGAGGCCCTCCTCCGTTCGGACTCCCTTATGAAGTCCACTTCTGAGTTGTACTCTCACTTGGCAATGATTGCGCTGCCTGACTTCACCGCACTTAGGCAAAAATGGTTGATAGATATTCCAGAGATGGATGATGATGATTGGTCGGACATGTGGGACGTACCATTTAAATAGCTGGTCTCTTTCAGGGATCGGTTAATTCAATTCAAAATCCTTCATAGGGCTTATTTTACCCCTACTAGAGTGCATTGCTTAAATCCTGAGGTTTCACCACTGTGCTGGTGTTGTCAGGGGGCCGAGGGAGATTTCTTCCACATTTGCTGGATGTGCCCGGCGCTCCAGTCTTTTTGGAGCATGGTGGCTAACACGATCAATGTGGTTGCTGGGATCACACTCTACCCACACTCCGGATATGTCTGGTGGGGCTGGTGGAGGGTCTGACAAATACAAATGCCGGTAGGACATTAATGGGTCTCTTGCTCTATTACGCCAGGAAAGCGATAGTGCTCCATTGGAGGAGGCATTCGGCCCCGACAGCTGCTTATTGGAGGCAGCTGGGTAACTCACAGCTGCCTCTCTATAAAGCCACTTATGTTAATAGGGGTTGCCTGCATAAGTTTGAAAAAATATGGACCAAATGGTTGGAAAGAGATGACACAGCATAGCATCTATTTTTTGAGACTGGATCTGAGGGGGGGATATGGGGGATCCCCTTCCTGACTGTGTATGTTTATGTACCCACGCATTATGGAATGTGTACTGGTGGATTTGTTCATGTATCAGTATTTCGGAGCACACTAGTTGTTTACTAAAATTTTCCCTTTTTTTTTTCTTTTTCTTCTCTTCTCAGGGTTTGTATAACAGGCAACCTCTCCTGCGCGAGTTTGGTTAGCCGAATTTGTATTTATTTTTCAATGTTAAACAACAATAAAGAGATTTTCAAAAAAAAAAAAAAGATGTAGAAAGCCAAACTGGGGTGATTGTTATACAATACAGTGTACACTGCAAAGAATGGCATGCATGGGTGTTCTCCACAAAGGAAGCCACTCTTAAAGCCCATGCACAAAAAAGCCCACCTAGAATTTGCCAGGGTCCAGGCTGAAAAAGATTACTGGGACTCTACTCTGGAGTAATGAGACCACAATAAATACTATTGGAACTGATGGCTTCAAAACTGTATGGTGTTGCAAAGGTGAGGAGTACAAAGAAAGGTGCATGGTGCCTACAGTGAAACATGGTGGTGGCAGTGTCCTGCTGTGGGGCTGCATGAGTGCTGTTGGTGTCCAGGAGCCGCATTTCATTGATGGTATCATGAATTCACAGATATACTGCTCTTTATTGAAAGAGAAGATGCTACCATCACTCTTGGCCCTTGGTCGTCGTGCACTTTTCCAACATGACAATGATTCAAAACACACATCTAAGGCCGCTGTTGCATTCATGAAGAAGAACAAGGTGAAAGTGATTCAGCGGCCAAGAGCATCTGATCTGAACCCAATCGAACACCTATGGGGAATTCTGAAGAGACCAGTTGAGCATCACTCTCCATCCAGCATTCAGGCTCTAAAAGAGGTTGTTCTTGAAAAATGCAAAAAGATAGATGTTGCAATATGCCACCAACTTGTTCATTCCATGCCTAAAAGACTTGGTGCTGTCCTTACAAATCATGGCGGTCATACAAAGTACTAGATGTAGTCGTTTTTGTTGTGGGGTGTATTCATTTTTGCATCAACTAATTTGAATAAAAACTGAAAATTTTGTAATTTAAGTTATATTATTAACCTTACTTTCATGTAATGAGCTAAACAAATGTTCTATAAAACTCAGTTTTGTCAAAACTTTGGAAATTGTTCTTGTGTTCATTGAGATATTGATTAAAATCTTACTTTTCAAAAGGGGTGTACTCATTTATTCCGAGCACTGCATATCCAGGTGTATAGCTGTGTGTAAACACTGTCTCTTTAACTAAAGTTGAGCGAACCCGAATTGTAAAGTTCAGGTTCATACCGGACTTTAGGGTGTCCGTGTCCCGAACCCAGACATTTGAGAAAAATTAAAAAGTGCGTCTACATTGCTGGTTTAAAAAAAAAAAAATTCTAAATACTACATTTGTGGCCAGCGGTGCATTTCTTGCACAAATATAAAAAGAGCGTCTACATTGCTGGTTTAGAAAAAAAATATTTTCTAAATACTACATTTGCGGCCAGCTGTGCATTTCTTGCACAAAAATAAAAAGTGCTTCTACATTGTTGGTTTGAAAAAAAAAATATTCTAAATACTACATTTGCGGCCAGCGGTGCATTTCTTGCACAAAAATAAAAAGTGCGTCTACATTGCTAGTTTAAAAAAGAAAACAAATAAAAAATAGTGCTACATAGTACATTTGCACCTTGCTGTGCATTTCTTGCACAAAATTAAAAAGTGCGTCGACATTGCTGGTTTAAAAAAAAAAAAAAAATAGTGCTATATAGTACATTTGCACCTTGCTGTGCATTTCTTGCACAAAATTAAAAAGTGAGTCTACATTGCCGGTTTAAAAAATAATATAAATTTGTGCCAAATAGTACATTTGCGTCCAGAATGAGGAGAGTGTCAAATAAGGGACGTGGTCATGGTCGTGGTGCTGCTGGTGTTGGTGGTGTTGGTGAAGCTCCTGTTGCAAGGAGAGTATGTGGTTGATCTGTGCCAGCTACACGCACAAGTGAAACACCTTCCTCAGGTGCGAGTAGCCAACAGAGCCTTCAGCATTATATGGTAGGCCCGAATTCCGCTCAACGAATGGTGAGGCCAGAACAAGTACAGACGATAGTAGATTGGGTGGCTGACAATGCCTCCAGTTCCTTCACATTGTCTCCCACCCAGGCCCTTGATGAAAGCTCAGAGTTGGCACCTAAACCCCATAGCCATCTGTCTTTCACCTCAGCCCCTTGTAAATCAGCCAAGCAGTCTGAGCCCCAAGTCATGCAGCAGTCTCTTATGCTTTTTGATGACTCTGCTGGTGTGCTTTCCGTGGGCACCGCAGCACGTCTCTGATGATGACGAAACACAGGTGCCAACTGCTGCGGCTTTCTACAGTGTGCAGACTGACAAGGAGGGCAGTGGTGAAGAGTGGGTGGCAGATGATGTGGAAGATGAGGAGGTCCTAGACCCCACATGGAATGAAGGTCATGCGAGTGACGTGTGCAGTTTGGAGGAAGAGGTGGTGGTCGCACAGAGGCACCAGCACAGCAAAAGAAGAAGCAGGTTGCAAAAGCGGAGCGACCGTTCCCTAGACAGTACACCTGCTACTACCCACTGCACCCAGGGACCTAGCACACCAAAGGCAGCTCAAAGGAGTTCCCTGGCGTGGCAGTTCTTCAGACAATGTGCTGAGGACAAGACACGAGTGGTTTGCACGCTGTGCAATCAGAGCCTGAAGCGAGGCATACATGTTCTAAACCTGAGCACAACCTGCATGACCAGGCATCTACATGCAAAGCACAAGCTGCAGTGGAATAAGCACCTCAAAATCCAAGAAAGGTCTCGGGCTCCTCCTGCTTCCTCTTCTGCTGCTGCCTTGGCCTCTTCCCCCATCTCTACAGTGCCAGTGTCACCTGCCACCCAGCAAACAGACGATGTGACAGCAACGCCACCATGTCCGCCACCATCCCCAAGAATTTCCTCGCTGTCCCATGGAAGCTTACAGCTGTTCATCGCCCAAACACTGGAGAGAAAGAGGAAGTACCCCCCTACCCACTCGCGATCCCTGGCCCTGAATGCCAGCATTTCAAAATCCCTGTCCTTTGAAATGCTGTCATTCCGTCTGGTGGACACGGACAGTTTTAAAAACCTGATGGTGGTGGCTGTCCCACAGTACATGGTTCCCAGCCGCCACTACTTTTCCAGGTCAGCCATCCCTTCCCTGCACAAACCAGTCGGGGACAAGATCAAGTGTGCACTGCGCAACGCCATCTGTGGCAAGGTCCACATAACCACTGATACATGGACCAGTAAGCAAGGGCAGGGACGCTATATCTCGCTAACTGCACACTGGGCAAATGTAGTGTCGGGTGGGCCTGAGGCAGATAGCAGTTTGGCGCATGTCCTTCCGCCACCGAGGATTTCAGGGCATTTCTCTTTGCCTCCTGTTGCCTACTCCCCTTCATCCTCCTCTCTCCTCTACCACCTCCTCATTCAGTCAGCGTAACACCTTCACCACCAACTTCAGCACATCCAGGGGGAAACGACAGCAGGCTGTTTTAAAACTGATATGTTTGGGGGATAAACCCCATACTGCGCAGGAGCTGTGGACGGGCATTGAACAACAGACCGATGAGTGGTTGTTGCCACTGAGCCCCAAGCCCGGCCTGGTGGTGTGCAATAATGTGCGAAATCTCGTAGCAGCTCTGGGCCTAGCCGGTTTGACGCACATCCCTTGCCTGGCGCATGTGCTGAATTTGGTGGTGCAGAAATCTCAAAAAAAACTACACGGATATGTCAGAGCTGCTGCAGAAAGTGCGGGCCGTCTGTGCGCACTTTTGGCGTTCTCACCCTGCTGCTGCTCGCCTGTCTGCGCTGCAGCGGAACTTCGGCCTTCCCGCTCACCGCCTCATATGCGATGTACCCACAAGGTGGAACTCCACCTTGCACATGCTGGAGAGACTGTGCGAGCAGCAGCAGGCAATAGTGGAGTTTCAGCTGCAGCACGCACGGGTCAGCCGCTCTGCGGAACTGCACCACTTCACCACCAACGAGTGGGCCTCCATGCGAGACCTGTGTACCATATTGCGGTGTTTCGAGTACTCCACCAACATGGCCAGTGCAGATGACGCTGTTCTCAGCGTTACTATCCCACTTCTATGTCTCCTTGAAAAACACTTTGGGCGATGATGGAAGAGGATGTGGCACAGGAGGAAGAGGAGGAGGAAGAGGGGTCATTTCCTTGGTTATCAGGCCTGTCATTCCCAAGTGGCTAAGAGGGTGGGTTCCTGCACCAGCATAGGCCAGGTAAAAAATTTTTAAGCCAGGGCACAGTTCTGGAGGATGAGGAGGATGAGGATGATGATGAGGAGGAGCAGGAGGAGGAGGAACTGTGTTCACAGCAGGGTGGAACCCAACCCAGCTCGTGGGCATCACTGGAGCATGGCTGGGGGGATACAAAGGACACAGATGATACACCTCCCACCGAGGACAGCTTGTCTTTGCCTCTGGGCAGCCTGGCACAGATGAGCGACTACATGCTGCAGTGCCTGCGCAAGGACAGCCGAGTTGCCCACATTGTAACTTGTGCTGATTACTGGGATCCCACAAGACTTGTCTGTAGCTTGTGCAGAATAGACATTTATATCGGTCTCACACAGCCATTGTTATACTTAAGTGAACTTATTCTTTTTTTTATAGAACATAAGTCTTTATTGGAATTTGTAACAGGAGAAACACGAATAATAAACCATGGTACATTTTATATGGAAAAAGTGAACCCGTGCTGTCTCAATATTTTGGGGGCTACCCCAATTAGTAAAAAAACAAACAAAAAATAGTGTTGGCTATCTCCTCCTCCTCCACCGCCACTTTCACCTACACTGCCATGGTCACCGCCTCCTCAACCTCCTACTCCACATCCACCTCCTCCTCCTCCTCCTCCATTTTTTATTTTTTTTATGTGATTTTAAGTTATTTCCTTATCCACATTTGTTTGCAGGGCACTTGTCCTACTCTTACCCCGATTTTGCTTCTTTTGCAGCCCTCTAGCCCTTTCCAGGACTTTTTTAGAGCCATTTTAGTGCCCAAAAGTTCGGATCACCATTGACTTCAATGGGGTTCGGGGTCAAATTTGGGTCAAGTTCGGGGGGCCGAACTCAAACTTTTTCGCGAAGTTCTGCCAAACCCGCCGAACCCGAACATCCAGGTGTCTGCTCAACTCTATCTTTAACCTTTAAGCTGAATGATCTCACGCTAACATTTCTCACCTGATGTACATCTGCTTCATATGGTGCTGGATCCCACATAACCAATATTCCTTTTTTATAAAGGGGATCATTCAGAAAATTATAACTGGAGAGAGCGATAACCTGCAAATAGGATGAAGAGTTAGCAAAGTGGAATTATCTACACCACATTTATGCCATTAAAAAAGTTGTTTTCATGGTTGTGCTTAGTTCTATCCAACAAGATTATTTTTGTGATTTTACTCAGAATAGCATGTGTGAGTTTAATATAGTTCCCAACTGTCCCTGATTTCGAGGGACTGTCCCTGATTTCCAACAAACTCCCTCTGTCCCTCTTTCCTCCTTATTTGTCCCTCTTTTAGGTAAATGTAAAATGCACTTTTTATCTTTCAAAATGTTTTTCACAGTGCTAAACCTTTCATCCAATTTCTAAATCACATTTGTAAATTTCAAAAGGCAGTATAAAGGAAAAATAGTGGTAAAAAGAACATTGTGGGTTTAACCACTTCTGGACCGCCGATCGTGTATATACGGCGGTCCTTTGAAGTGGAATACTGTTGTTATGGTAGCAGATAGCTACCATAACCCTCGTATCATTTTTTCAGCGGCCGTTTCTGATAAAAATGGTCTCTGCGGCGGATTCCCCCAAGATCAGTTCTATCAGTGGCGGGAGAGGTACCCGACCGCCACTTTTCCGTCGTCTCCGCCACTTACCGGACCTGCAGCGGAGACTATCGGGTCCGCTCCTCCCAGTGCCTGTGAGCTAAGTGAGCGGAAGATGCCGCCCACTCGACTCCATAGCATTGCAAGGCGGAAGCGACGTCAAACGTCACTTCCGCCCAAAGCTCTTAAAAGGGACATTTTTTTTTTTTTAATGTCATGTTTTCATTTTTCTTTTTCTTATTGCATTTAAGTGTAAATATGAGATCTAAGGTCTTTTTGGCCCCAGATTTCATATTTAAGAGGTCCTGGCATCCTTTTTTCTATTACAAGGAATGTTTACATTTCTTGTAATATGAATAAAAGTGATTTTTTTTTTAAAAAAGGATGGTGTAAAAATAAATAATAAAAAGTAAAATAAATAAGAAAAAAAAAATTTAAAGCGCCCCATCCCGCCGAGCTCGCGCTCAGAAGCAAACACATACGTAAGTCCCATCCGCATATGAAAACGGTGTTCAAACCACACATGTGAGGTATCGCCACGAATTATAGAGCGAGAGCAATAATTATGGCTCTAGACCTGCTCTGTAACTCAAAACTGGTAACCTGTAGGAATTTTTAAAAGTCGCTGATGGAGATTTTTAAGGGCCAAAGTTTGTTGTCATTCCACGAGCAGGTGCAATTTTGAAGCATGCCATGTTGGGTATCGATTTACTCCGCATAACATTATCTTTCACAGTATGGAAAAACTTGGGCTAACTTTACTGTTGTCTTATTTTTAACTCAAAAAAGTGAATTTGTTCCAAAAAAATTGCGCTTGTAAGACCACTGCGCAAATACGATGTGGCATAAATTATTGCAACAACCGCCATTTTATTCTCTAGGGTGTTAGAAAAAAATATGTAATGGTTGGGGGTTCTAAGTAATTTTATAGTGAACAAAAAAAAAATGATTTTAACTTGTAACCACCAAGTGTAAAAAATAGGCTCGGTCTGGAAGTGCTAATCATTTTTAACCCCTTGCCGACCGCCGATCGGCATCTGACGGCGGCAAGGTGGCTCGTGAGCGCAAATCGCCGTCATATGACGGCGGCTGCGCTCACGAGCCTAGTGAGCGCGACAC
>BLSH010494108.1:53148-75673 GCA_018402905.1 Glandirana rugosa
AAAAAAAAAAAAAAAAAAAAAACCCCAAAAATGAATTCTCATCATCCGTAAACGCGACCACTTTTGCGCAAACCAATCAATAAACGCCGATTGCGATTTTTTTTATCGCAAATATGAGGAAGAATATAAATCGGCCAAAAACGGTGAAAAAAAATGTTTTTTTATATTTTTTTTTGGGATTTGTATTTTAGCAAAAAGTAAGAAATTTGTGTTTTTTTGCAAAATTGTCGCTCTTCTTTTGTTTATAGCGGCGATCAGAAATGACGCAGAGGGGATCAAATACCACCAAAAGAAAGCTCTGTTTGTGGGAAAAAAAGGACGCAAATTTCGTTTGGGTACAACGTCGCACGACCGCGCAATTGTCAGTTAAAGCGACGCAGTGCCGAATCGCAAAAAGGGCTCCGGTCCTAAAGCAGCCAATCCTTCCGGGGCTGAAGTGGTTAAGGGTGCATGGCAGGGGTGTGTGTCTCATGTCTACATACTTTTGCTAATAGGTGTCCTTCGTTCCCATCTCAAATAGTTGGGAGGTATGTGTAATTAGCACGTTAAGATATTAAAACCTTCACTTCTCGTTTATATTTTGTAACCACAGTCTAGTCCAAGAGGCTTAGACAGATGATGAAGCAGCTGGTGGGGAAAGTGGTCAAAGCTAAATTCATGCCATTGCATGCTTTTCAAGCAGTGGTTTAAAAAGCAAGGCTTGAAGTCCACAATTACTAAAAGCATTCTTACCCACATTGAAATATTACATTTTTATCTTGCAATAAAGCATTACAGTTTACTACATACATTAATTATAGAATAACTCCACTAAGCATTAAGGCTACTTTCACACTGAGGCACTTTATAGGCGCTATTTGGCTAAAAATAGCGCCTGTAAAGCTCCTCAAAAATCCCCCCAATCCACCCCAATGTGAAAGCTGGAGTGCTTTCACACTGGGGTGTTGCGCTTGTGGGACGTTACAAAAAGTCCTACAAGCAGCATCTTTGGGGCGGTGAGGGGAGCGGTGTATATACTGCTCCTCTACCGCCCCTGCCATTGAAACAAATGGCAAGTGCTTCCAAAGCGGCTGCACATTGCCTCGAAAGTGCGGAGCACCAGCACTTTTAACCCCATCTTTACCCCTTGTGGGGGGTTAAAAGTGCCGTGCTCCTGACTGAAAAGTGGCACTGCAGCACCGGTAAAACTGTTAAATCTAGCGGGGTTTTACCGTGACTGCGGCCACGGCTGCAGTCTAAAAGTAGCCTAATAGTATTAAAATTACCCCTTGGTCCCAATATAATTTGAAATCAGTGATATCAAAGTATTACTAAATCCAGGACCCTGCATTCACTATATCTGGTCTACCACAGTACACAGAACATGAAAATGCAATTATTTTAGTAAATATAAACTGCTAAATATCTTTTCTCGTCAGCAGTATATAGCAGTCTTGTGACATCTACCAGTGTCTAGCCAAGCACTAGCTAAAGCTTGTAGGATGAGTCTTCATACTGCACTAAACTGTCCGATCAGGATCCAGGACCCCTGGCCCTCTGCCTGGACAGTGCTGATTGGCCTTGTGCTGATCACATGTACCCTCCCAAGAAAAAAAAAAAAACCTCTCTAGCAATACACACCAAACTGAGCATGTGCAGCCTGACTCCAAAGGCTCTGTGTAATCAGGAAATTATCGGGGGACAGTAGAAGAAGAGGAGGATCTGTGCATACAAGATCAAACAGCCTTTATACACAATGTGGATGTAGCGCTACCCCCTTTGAGGGCTTGGTTCACTCTTGAGGCCCCAAGTGAGTTTTGCCCCTCTTTCGCTGACACCACCAACCAAGCACACACTGCTACTTACTCTGAACAGACAATGTGATTATGTGAACCAACCAAGCAAAGTGTTTATAAATAAAGCAATGTTTTCAAGCTCTTCTGTTGGTGCACTTTAAAGTCCTTAATGTCTTTCTCTTCTGTGGAACTATTAGCAAGTGAGAGGACATAAACCGAAAAGTTGCATAACCACTTCCGTACCGCCGGACGTCATATGACGTCCTTGGGTTTGAGTGGTGATATCTGAATGGTGCCTGCAGCTGCAGGCACCATTCAGATACCATTTTTTTCAGCAGGCGATTCCCTGCAAGATAAAAGTGATCTTAGCGGCGGATTCGCCGCAAGATCACTTTTATCAGCGGCGGGAGAGGTGCCCCCCCCTCCCGCCGTTTTCCGGTCATCTCCGCCACTTACCGGACCCGCCGGCAGCAGCGGAGATGATCCGATGCTTTCCCCCCAGTGTCTGTGAGCCGACTGAGTGGCTGAAGCCGCTCACTCGGCTCCATAACACGGCCGGCACAAATGACGTCAGAAATGACGTCTTCCCAACGGTCTTAAAGGGCCCGATTTTTTTTTTCTTCTGTCACTTTTTTCAGATTTTTTTTTTTTTTTTGCATTTGAGTGTAAATCTGAGATCTGAGGACTTTTTGACCCCAGATCTCATATTTAGGAGGACCTGTCATGCTTTTTTCTATTACAAGGAATGTTTACATTTCTTGTAATAGGAATAAAAGTGATCAAATGTTTTTTTTAAAAGAACAGTGTAAAAATAAAAAGTAAAAAGCAAAATAAATAATTATAAAAAAAAATAATAATTTAAAGCGCTCCGTCCCGCCGAGCTCGCGCGCAGAAGCGAAAGCATACGTAAGTCCCGCCCACATATGAAAACGGTGTTCAAACCACACATCCTCTGTAACGCAAAACTGCTAACCTGTAGAATTTTTTAAATGTCGCCAATGGAGATTTTTAATTTGCAAAGTTTATCGCCGTTAGGAAAAAAAATATATATAATGTTTGGGGGTTCTAAGTAATTTTATAGCAAAAAAAAAACTGTTTTTAACTGGTAAGCACCGAACTCAAGAAACAGGCTTGGTATTGAAGTGGATAAACTTTGGAGTTCCCCTTTAATAATTTCCTAGTTAGGGCAGCAGCTAATGGTATTAAAGATATTAATTTAATCTGAAGAAAAGAATAATTATTCCTGTGTGGGAAATCCCCAGTTGCAGCTGCTTATATGTAGGTCAGGTAAGGCAGTTGCAGATTGTCTCCCACTTTAAGTACAGCAGCTATTTTGTAATCCAAACTGAGTGCAGAAATTGGTAACATGGGACCAACAGTGCTTTAGCAATGAGACAAGCACTGGTGATGATAATCCAGCTCCTATTCATTAAGACTACTGGAGTCTCTGAATTATTGTATCTCAAATGGTAATAATCTTGCTTATAGTGGGAGTTTGTACTGAGTTCCTCTCTCTCTCTCTCTCTACATTCACCACATGTCTTTCATGTCCAAAAGTATAGACCACTATCAGGAACAAGTCTGTATAAGAGGGGAAGCTTCCCTGGACTCTGAATTATGTATAGTGCGGGTGAACAAACAGACAGTTCAGCAAAAGGTATGATTCGTTCTCCCCCACTTCTGTTGATCAGCAGCCTGGCAGTGACCTCCAGTACAATGGCTCTGAGTGTCCTCTGCAGGCTCAGGCCTGGCGTCTATCTCATCTGCTGCATGCATGGTGAAAGGGCTCTCCAACAGATCATCACACTGTGGCACAGGGCCTTCCTTCACATAGCAATGTCATTGCTAAACCACTAAGGGGGTAATTTACTATAGAGCCCATATACACTCCTGTGATGCATGAAAATAGCGCCCAATTAAAGGCAATTAAGATTTCAACTCTCAGAAACTGGGCGCACATGCAAATGGAACATGGCGTTATTGCCGGCGAAATGCCTGTCAGCTCACATATGCAGGAATAGTGGAAGTCAATGGGACTCAAACCTGCAAATTCCCAAGACCTTATTGAAAGCATGTATGCAAGTTATTGGCCATAAAAAGTGTATAGGGACCTGGGTGCTGCCCTGGGGGACATGTATCAATAGAAAAAAAAAGTTTTTAAAACAATCATTTTTGAAGGAGCAGTGATTTTAAATGATTAAAGTGAAACAATAAAAATGAAAAATTCCTTTAAATATCGTGCTTGGGGGGGCCTTTCGGAACTGGTATGGCTTTTAAGGGGAACTTCGCACCAAATTTTTTTTTTAAAAATTGACGTGGGGTCCCCTCCAAAATCCATACCAGACCCTTGGGTCTAGTATGGATTCAGAGGGGACCCCTCCATGCCAAAATTAAGAAAATAAAATCCATACCAGACCGTAATCCGAGCATGCAGCCTGGAGGTCAGGAAAAGGGGGGGGCGAGGGAGCACCCCCTCAAACCGTAGCAGGCCACATGCCCTCAACATGGGGAGGGTGCTTTGGGGTCCCCCCAAAGCACCAAGGGCCTCTTCCCGACAACCCTGGTCAGTGGTTTTTGGGGTCTGCGGGCAGGGGTTTATTGGAATCTGGAAGCCCCCTTTAACAAGAGGGCCCCCAGATCCAGGCCTTTCCATGTGAATGAGTATGGGGTACATTGTATCCCTACCCATTCACCAAAAAAAGTAGTGTAGTGTGACAAAAGACTTCTTCCTCCATCTCCTCCTTCCCCGCTTATTCCTCTGGTCTTCTTCCTCCGGCATCTTCTTCCCCCGCTTCTTCCCTCCTCTGGTCTTTTCCTTCTTCCTCCGGCTTCTTCTTCCCCCACTTATTCCTTCCTCTGGTCTTCTCCTTCTTCCTCCACTGCCGCTCCCGCCGCCGACCCGCTGAAGATTAAAAAAAGAACCTCCACTGGTGATGCGATGGGGCGGATGACATCATTCAGAGACCCCGCCCCTTGTGACTTCACTGTCTATGATTGGTCTATGATGTCACAAGGGGGCGGGTCTCTGGATGACGTCATCTTGTGGCCACGCCCCATAGCTATATATGGCATGTGCACCATGGAAGTGGGCCACAGCGTCAGAGAAGGGTCATTTTTTTTATCTTCAACGGGTCAGTGGCAGGAGCAGCGGCGGCGAAAGAAGAAGAAGACCGGAAGAAGGAGCAGAAGAAGGAGCTAATTTACAATAAAGGACTTGTGAAAAACTGCCTATTGTTTTTTGTCGTACTACATGACTTTTTTTTGGTGAATGGGTAGGGGTATGATGTACCCCATACTCATTTACATGGGGGGGCCGGGATTACCCTCCCCATGTTGAGGGCATGTGGCCTGGCATGGTTCAGGAAGGGAGGGGTGCTCACTTGTCCCCTCCCTTTCCTGACCTCCAGGCTGCATGCTCGGATAAGGGTCTGGTATGGATTTTGGGGGGACCCCACACCATTTTTTTTAAAAGGGGTCTGGCATGGACCTGGGGGGACCCCATACATTTTTCTTGCGTTTTCTTTTTTCCAGCAGTTTTTTGTTTTTTTACATTCAGCTGTCAGCTGCCACATGAGCATGGTTGTTACCATAATATTAATGCCTGAAATGCAAAACATCATTACATAAAATGAAAAGAATCAAACATTAGTAATTGTATGATTGTATGATTGTGCTCAGCTCTGTAGTGTAGTGGTATGTCCTGCTACCGTCAAAGGTAGATGGCATGGGTTCGAAATTCCACCGATAGTATAGTTCTGAAAACTAGCTTTGTAGTCAGCAGGCATAATTATCCACATACATTAGTTTGGTTGATTACATAATTTTAGCTCTTCAAATGCATGCAATCGTATGTAAATATTCAATAATATTATGGTGTGGAATTCCAAAAATCCAGCTATTCAAAAATCTATGCAAAAATCCAGACAAAAAAAAACATGCCAAAATATTTTTAAACAATTGGCGTGGGGTCCCCCCAAAATCCATACCAGACCCTTATCCGAGCATGCAGCCTGGAGGTCAGGATAGGGAGGGGATGAGCGAGCATCCCCCCCTCCTGAACCATACCAGGCCACATGCCCTCAACATGGGGGGGCACAAAGCAAAGTCCATAAAGACATGGATGAGGGAGGTTGGGGTGGAGGAACTTGACTGGCCTGCACAGAGTCCTCACCTCAACCAGATAGAAAATCTTTTGGTTGAATTAGAGCAGAGACTGCGAGCCAAGCCTTCTCATCCAACATCAGTGCCTGACCTCACAAATGCACTTCTGGAAGAATGGCCAAACATTCCCATAGACACACTCCTAAACCTTGTGGACAGCCTTCCCACAAGAGGTGAAGCTGTTTTAGCATTTAGACATAATTTAGGTAAGGCCCTGAGTCAGGAGTTATGTTTAACAACATAGGAAGAACAAACAACATCTCTACATGAAGTGGCATGTTTGGGATTTGAAACCAGGACCTCAGCGCTGCTAGGCAGTTGTGCTACCTTGTGGGCCACTGAATTGCTACACATGGAACCCTCCTACACATACATACTGCATGTCTTTGGACATATGGGTGGTGGAATTACATTAGTCAGGAGTTATTCTTCTTGATTTATTCTGTGATATTTGGTGGTTTTTGGTGCATAAGCATTGGTATTGTTTGTAGTTTGTAAAGACACCTGTGTGAGTTTGGGTAAATATTTTTGTGAGATGGACATCAACAAGTGAAAGTGACAAAGAAAAAAATATTTTACCAAAACATTAAAACATTGCACATTCTAGCATTCTTAAAAACAAAATAGTTGATGAAAAGGGATGGGCCTGATGTTCGAGTCGAACGTTCGACAAACTTAAAGGGTTGCCCCCGGGGAGCGCCCCATAAAGCATTGAGATCACTGTGTGCACAGCTCCTCCCCGATGGGAGGGCTTCCGCCATCTGATCTCTTTTTTGCTTTGACAGTTTATTTATATGCAAGGGCGGGGTCACCAAGTGACGTGAGCGGGTGACCCTGCTACCTTCTGATGTTATGTGACATCACCGGGTGGCCCCTCCCTTGGCTATAAAAAACTATCAAAGCAAAAAGAGTTCAGATGGCGGGAGCCCTCTCATTGGGGAGGAGCTGTTTCATTTTTGTTTTGTTTCTTTGGGTCGTCTTGTGCCATGATTGACGATGGATTACAACGGGGGACACATTATTTTTTTTTCTTTATTAATAAAGGACTTGTTCCTAATTGTCTCCTGTGTTTTTTTCTTTTTTGACACTTTTTTGGTGAATGGGTAGTGGTACAATGTACCCAATATCCATTCATATGGGGGGTGGGATATGGGGGGCCCCCCTTGTTAAAGGGGGCTTCCAGATTCCGATAAGCCTCCCGCCCGCAGACCCCGACAACTACAGCCCAGTGTGGTCGGTTAGAGACTCTTGCCCCCATCAACATGGGGGCACCCACCCCCCTATTTTGAGGGCATGTAGCCTGGTACGGGTCAGGAGGGGGGCACTCTCTTGTCCACCCCATCCTGCCTGGCCAGGTTGCATGCTTGGATAAGGGTCTGGTATGGGTTTTGGGGGGACTCCACATCATGCCAAAATTTTTTTAAAAATTGGAGTTCCCCTTAAAATCCATACCAGACCAAAAGGGGACCCTCCAGACTCGATATTTAAAGGAATATTTTATTTTTATTGTTTCACTTTAAGCATTATTAAAATCATAGCTACTAAAAAATCCATGGGAGCTAAAATGAGAGCAGTTTTGTGTCTGAGCATGCTCAGTTGTGCTCAGCCGTGCTGTGCACCTAGTTGTAAAGGGACAGGGAATTTATCTCTTCTCAGAATTTGAAAGATATTTCAGTGTATAAATCACTTTTGTGTAAAAGCGAATTATCTTTAAACAATACACCACATATTTTGGTACCGTTTGGGATCATATCATGCTCTAAACATTATTTCCATGTGCAATTCTCCAGGTCCTGACTGGAGTAAGGGGTTGGGCGCTATCTGTTGCCTGGGCACTATAGAGAATTCAATTTTGAGAGTATTTTTGCTCCAGTTCTATTGTGAATTCCGTTTGGGTACTAATTAGCGTGATTTGGTGCATTTTAGCAGTAATTACTGTGATCACGGTAATTTTGCCACTATTTGGCAGCCGGCGCTATAGTAAATGACCTCCTAAGTCTCTTTTTCTCCTTTCTGCAACACCCGATCAGCCTCTTCTCTCTCTCACATGTCCAGTTCTCATCAGCAATTCCCCTTCTCTCCCCTTCCCGTGTGTGCCCTTTTCCATTTACATGACCCCTCCTTTTATCAAAGTACTTGGGGAATGTATTCCAGCTTCACCAAAGTACTTTTCCTTCAAAAGCATACAAATCCCAGAACTTCCTGGGAGAACTTAATGTGTTCTGAAAATGACTCAGTTTTGACACATGCCATTTTTGATTATAGCACCTGTAACAGTCCCAGGCGTTAGATGAAGGATTAACCCCTTAGGTTCCACAGTGAGTATAACAATCATGCTTTACTGCATATACCAGTGTTTCTCAAACTTTTTTGTCTTGCGGCGCACCAAAAACATCTAAAAATTTTCACAGCACACCTGAAAAGATTTAACAATTTTTGTGGTGAAGAACGTATTTAGTTTTACATATATTTAATTTTAAATTAAATGTGAAGTATGTGCCTGCTTTCAAGAGCAAATCCAAAGTCCAAAGTTGACAAACAAGCACACATTTCATCGCCGATTTTAAGAAGACTCTCTCTTTTTCAATTTGATTTCAGTCAATGCTGAAAATCCAAACTCACAAAACCACATAGACGCAAATAGCAGAATTACTTTGATTGCTTGTGAACTGATTGCAGGATATGACTTCTTGATTGAGATCCAAAACTCATCTAGGATCTTTTCTTTTTGGGAAATGTTGACTGAAATATATAATTAGAGACATCGAGTTCTCCTGAGATCTCGCACAAGTCTCGTGTTACAAAGGGAACCAATGAATGACAGACTGACAGAGATTGCATTTTTATATATGTTACCTTTTTAACTTTTGCAACATTGATTTACCATTTCATTTTCCGATAGGTTCAAGGTTTTGAAATGCTAGCAATTTTAAATATTTTTAAAATGCCCATGGCACACCTGCAAATCTCGTGTGCACACAGTTTGAGAATCACTGGCATATACAGACTGATTTTACTGTTGTGGGTTTAGTAACACTTTAATGTTATAAGCAAACTGAAATTTAAGAAAATCTGCTCACTCAATTCTGTTTTCAATAAAATATAGCTAAAGTTATTTTAAAATTCAGCTAGTGTAAGAACTAAATGTGTTTCCATATCAGCTTCCTCTATTCCCCTGCATACTAGCACTTAAGCCTCGTACACACGGGACGACGATCGCATTCAACACGTCGTACTCACGACCGTTGTATGCAAAATCGATCGTTTGTGTGTGCGCTTTCAACAGTCGAACATACAACGGTCGTACATGGGAGTTGTATGAGCAGACTACAAAACTTGGTCGTACCAACAAGCTCGCATACGACCGTTGTATCGTGTGTAGAGCAGTTGGGTACAACAAGTTGTATTGTGCTAAACACGCATGCGCCAAGTCCACTTCAACTAACACGAAATTAGATGAAGGAGCCCAAAGGGTGACGCTACGATACCAGCACTTCCTCTTTATACGCTTGTTCGCGTCATCACATTCGGCAAGTTGTATGTACGACCATCGGGTGCACGTCAGTATGCTATTTACATTATGCAACATACGATTTGCGACGATCGTACGTACGACCGTCGTCCCGTGTGTACGGGGCATTAGAGAGAGGCAGGGCCAGCAGCGGCAGCCAACCATTAAACTGCCCCAGGCTCTCAGTCTAACACAGGGGGCATGTATACAGAAGGGGAGAACAGAAATGTTTGCTTGAGCTCTTTTGTTGTTCAATCAGTTGGCTAGGGCAGGATCATTACACCACTTCATTCCTAAAGTTGGCCATGGATCGAAATGTACCCAGCTCAGCAGGGAATATTGATTAATCTACGGCCCTTCCCACTCAACAGAAATGCGAATGCTACAGAATGTTCATTTGATCAGCAGCTGCAACAGTGATCAGTGTATTCTGACAGTAGAAGAGTATCGGTGTCAGAATATAATAGCACAGTAGGGAAGATTCCTCCATCCACCTTGCTTGTGTGGGGGAATTGGTTCTTTTTTTTTTCATCAGCCTGCTGGCTAATTGAAAAAAACAACAACCCATAAATGCCAAACCTTAAAGTCAAACCTTAGCTATACTGCTTGGTAAGAGTATTTGTATCATAAGACTGGCTGAACAACTTTACAAATATTACGGCAGGATCACATCTAGACATCTCAACCAGGGGTTTAGCTGTTGGTCAGAGTTTAGCTTTAATCAACATGAGTCACCAAAATTACAATGAAGATTTACATGGCTCGTTGCAAGTTACCAGGTTTACACTTTACAGGATGGGCCTTATACAGGCTGTTCTTACCTTTCCTGCACACCTCTATCATCTTTGCCAGGCCACTCAAGATTCCTATATAAGTATCAACTTGCACATCACCTGGTCAGCCCACCTCACTTAGCATTTGTGCCTAGTGAATTTCCACTTAGGCACCACGTTCTGCATTTTTGATCTGTGTTCCCTCATAGCAAGGGTATTTCTTAGGAGGTCTGGAAGGGAGGGAGTACAGGGGAGGTAAGAATTGTCTACTTACGCCCCTTTCACACTGGGGCTGGCGGGCGGTAGCAGTAAATCCCTGCTAGTCTCAGCGGGGATTTAGTGCTGTTATAGCGGCGCTACGGTGCCGCTATGCAGGCGGGTGCACGGCACTTTTAACCCCCCACAAGGGGTTAAAATGGGGTTAAAAGTGCCAGCGCTCAGCGCTACCGAGGCGGTGTGCAGCCGCTTTGGCAGCACTTGCCATTTATTTCAATGGCAGGGGCGGTAGAGGAGAGGTATATTACCGCTCCCCTCACCACCTCAAAGATGCTGCTTGCAGGACTTTTTGTAACGTCCTGCTAGCGCACCGCCCCAGTGTGAAAGCACTCAGGACTTTCACATTGGCGTGGATGGGGGGGACTTTTGAGGCACTTTACAGACGCTATTTTTAGCTAAATAGCGTCTGTAAAATGCTCCAGTGTGAAAGTAGCCTCATGGTCCTCCTATAAAGCTTACCTGCTACTAGGCAAATTACAGGCTTAAAAAAGGAAATTCTTGAAATATATACAATATGTGACAATGCATAGTGTAGTGTTTCCATTATCCACAAAGTTACTAGACTATGTAACTAGAAAATAGTGACTGACCACACACAGACTCAGCACTTTGTAAAAGATAAATTAGTGAGAAATGGCTTTAGCTAGGTCTTCCACCTGTAGAAGAACCTTCCAACATGTTTAGCCCATGAGGGCCTTAATAATAGAGATACCTCGTACCTAAAAGCAGTTACACCAGCGGACAGGGTCCATTACCTTGGGTATTTGAGCGGGACTGCTACTTTTTAGTTTAATCTACACATGGTATTCATGATGAAAAAAGACTTGGTTTAACTGCAAAACAGATAAAGAAGTCATTCATGGTCCATACACTAGCTCAGGTGTTCTTAACTGGGGGTATCTATAACATGGGATAATGGGATCTAAATAATGGGGCTATGGGATTGGATTGCTAGATAAATTGTTGTAGATTCGATTATTAGCTGTCAACCTTATCAGTATAGTTTGAGGTGGCAAGGCTACTAACCAAGCAGCAATCAGATCACTTAACACAGACATCTTTTTAATTCCCAGCTGCTAGTTGATTTCATTTCAAATATCATGTAGTTGTAGTTAGCTTGTGTATTTATGAGTTGCTGTTTGTATATAAAAATGATAACATTTGTACTTCACCTATTCAGTTCCTAACTATCCATATGGAAAGTACAATGTTATAAAACTAAGTTAATGACATCTTTGGAAATCACACTGGTAACTAATAGACCCAGTGATGATGATTTTGACAGTCTTGCAAAGGGGGTATTTGTGAGGTCAGCCACTAATGTTGGAGAGAAGGCCTGGCTCGAAGTCTGCACTCTAATTCATCACAAAGGCGTTCTTTTGGGTTGAGGTCAGGACTCTGTGCTGACCAGCTAAGTTCCTCCATCCCAAGCTCACTCATCCATGTCTTTATGGACCTGGCTTTGTGCACTGGTGCGCAGTCATGTTGGAACAGGAATGGTAAACCTAAAACTGCTCCCACAAAGATGGAAGCTTGAAATTTTCCAAAATATATTGTTATGCTGACGTTTTAAGAGTTCCCTTCACTGGAACTATGGGGCCAAGCCCAACCCCTGAAAAACAGCCCCACACCATAACCCCCCCTCCACCAAATGATTTGGACCAGTGCACAAAGCAAGGTCCATAAAGACATGGATGAGTGAGTTTGGGGTGGAGGAACTTGACTGGTCAGCACAGAGTCCTGACCTCAGCCCGACAGAACACCTTTGGCATGTATTAGAGAGCAGACTGCAAACCAGGTCTACTCTCCACCATCAGTGACTGATCGCACAAATGCGCTTCTGGAAGAATGGTCAAACATTCCCATAGACACACTTCTAAACCTTGTGAACAGCCTTCCCAGAAAAGTTGAAGCTGTTATAGCTGCAAAGGGTGGTACAACTCAATATTGAACCTTACGGACTAAGACTGGGTTGCCATTAAAGTTCATGTGTGTATAAAGGCAGGCGTTCCAATACTTTTGGTAATATAGTGGGTATATATACACACAATACTATTTACAAGTTTTGCATGTGTGAAGAAATTATGTAAAGTAGAATGTTTTCAAAAATATATATTTTAATTGTATATTTTTATCAATTTACAAAATGCAAAGCAAGGGAACAAGAGAAAAGTCCAAATCAAATCAATATATTTGATGTGATTACCCTTTGGCTTGAAACCAGCATCAATTCTTACATCTGCACACTGTCTATACTTGCACAAAGTCAGGGATTTTGTATGACAAGAGTCAAGTGTATGATTAACCAATTATACTAAGCAAGGGCTAATGATCATCAATTTCATATGTAGGTTGAAACACAGTCATCAACTGAAAAAGCTGTATAGGAAGCTTAAAAATAGGTGAAGAAAAGCCAAACTCAACCACTAAGGTGAGGTTGATGAAGATAGTTTCATGTCAAAGGTCATATGCCATGGCAAGATTGAGCACAGCAAGACATAAGGTTGTTATACTGCATAACAAAGGTTGAAACAGGCAACATTGAGGACCATAGACACATTGATTTGCCAAGGAAACTTAATAAAGCAGATGAAAGACACATCATGAATATATTTGTGCACTCGCGCCAAACTAATTGGGGTGTAGTAATAAATATAAATTGATTGTGTGACCTGCTGCTGTGTAAGGTTACTCAAGAAACCAATGAAGTGAAAAAACAAATAAAACAGCGCTGGTATACCCCTATTACCCTTAAATATATACTTTTTTAAATAACCAAATTTTGCAGTGAAAAAGTGCAGTGAAATAATATAGTGAAAAATGCTAGTATTAATAGATAGTCCATAAACAGCAAATATGGCTACTAAAGTGCTAATAGTGACTTAACGTGACTTTCAAAAGTGCAATCCTCTAAACTTAGTAGTGCAATCAATTGTCCTTAAAAGTGCTCAGTGCTTTGTGCTTCATCAACAGAAGTGATCCAGGTGCATCTGCTTAGATTTCACACGAAGGTGCATCTCACTCACCAGATACGTTGGACTTGCTAGCCATATGGCTAAACCAAGTCAAAAAGGAATTTAGGTCACTTGGGGGGACCTTTCCCTCAGGGGTTGATGGTGATGGATCCTTCCGGTGTCACAGGATTGGAAATGGTATCTTGTGAAGGGATTTAATCACAGAAAAGAACTCCACATGGTGTGATATCGTTTAAAAATGTATTTGCTTATTGGCTAAAAATCTTTTTAAAAATCATTTTGAAACAAATGCTAAAGCTTTCCAGATTGTCTTATAAAAAAAACCCTTTGTTGTGGGAGGAAGTGTCCGTTCGGCATATATCCTCGGTGTCCGTTTCTCCCTCTTGGGCTCTGGAAGCGTGTGTGGATAGTAGCTTAGCTTGACGCGTTTCGTCAATGTCGGCGCTGTTGTCAAAAGCTGCAACTACCGCTTGTATCATTTCCCTCTTAAAACTGGGACACAACCTTGCATCACCTCCCCCAGCCCATCCCATTGGTTATTAGAACGGACCACCAGGAAGTGATTCATGCACCCTTACTTCCTCTCTGAGGACATCTTGTTTAGATTAATCAGTAGCCTTGTGTATTACTTGGATCTTAGTTGGCTCAGCCTCTGGACAGGATTGGTTCCCCCTGATCCCTTACTAGCTTTTATGTTTAGCAGGATTGGTATTGAATACCATATGAATTAGTAGGATAGAAAAATAGAAAGATAGAAAAATAGGGAATGAACTAAAATAAAAATAAATGAAAATAAAAAAATAATAAAATAACTATAAAAATAAATAAAAATACAAATAAAAAATAAATAAAAAAAATGAATAAAATAACAATAAAAATACATTAAAATAAAAAGGAAAATGAAGAAAGGGGGTTGATTTTTAATAAATGGATTGACTATACATGTTTAATCTATTGTGGATCCTAATCTTTTAACCATGTATCTTTCATGGTAGTCTGGTCTTTACATAATAAATGAGTCAAAATTTGAATCAAAAATTTGAAATGAAACAAGTGATATCCAGATCTGTGTTCAAGCCTAAAGGACTTAAACTGCCAATCTCATGTATCCACCTTGTTTCGTTTTGGGATATCGCTCTTTTCAAATTCTTACCTCTCCAATGTACAGGCGGTCCCCGGGTTACAAACAAGATAGGATCTGTAGGTTTGTTCTTAAGTTGAATTTGTTTGTAAGTCAGAACAGGTACATTTTTTAAGTGTATCTTCAGCCAAAAAAAAACTATTTTTAAGCTTTTTGGATAGCATAGGGAAGGGGTAACACCCCTGTAAGGTTTGTTTTGCTGTCTATGTTTCTGTTCAGAAGATTTCACCTCACTTCCTGTCCCAATGATAATTGGATTTTAAAAATTCTGGGTTGTTGTAGAAACAAACCTTGGTGATAAAGCTTCAATGGAGACGCCTTTTTCCCATAATAACTCTTACAGGAGTGAATTTCCCTTCCTAGGGGGAGATTTCCTCTCACTTCCTGTTGTCTCCCTCTGTTTGTAAGTAGGAGTCGTTTGTAAGTCGGATGTTTGTAACTAGGGGACCGCCTGTATATCTATTTTATCTATAACACATACTTTTGCCAGGCTTGGGTCCCTGCTGTGGTGCGTTCTAAAATGTTGTGACAAACTATGGTATAGAAATCCTTTTCTGATGTTTTTAGATGTTCTCTTATCCTAATGCAGAGCTGCCTAGTGGTGCGACCAGGGGAGGGCTGGCAGCCGTAGGCCAGGGGGGCAAGTCCAATCAAGTGGCCCATTGAACCACCGAATCAGCTCACCATCCATGCCCACCCAATGGGCCTAGCGGGATCCATGGTAGGGCCGGCCCTGGGCGCCCCCCCTTTGCCTGCAGTTAGTTGGTGGCTGCGCCCCTGGGCCCTATTTCCTTCCTCCACAAGAAGAAAAAGTGTGAGCGGGCAGCAGCCATCGGCCATTTTAAATGTAAGTTAAGGTGGCCTGGGGGGCAATTGCCACCCTACCCCCTGGGCCAGCCCTCCCCTGGGTGCGACCCACATATTGCAGCCTGCATGGGCAGGTTATTAAGTATGTCACGTAGGTGCTTTGGCAGTTAATGAGTTTTTTGATTTTGTACTCCTTTGGTGTAAAGGATGTGAATTTGGTGGTTCTTCTGGGTCTGTCATTAAGCGTTTTACACATCTTACACCTGCCACAGGTATAAAAACCTTCGTGGCCCAGGAAGGTCCAAACCTCCTTGGTGGATTGGGTACATTTTTAACTATCTTGTCCCTTAGATTGGGTGTTCTTCTATAGATGAACCCAGGCCTCCGCTCAGGATGATTGGGGGCGGGTCACTGTGGCAGCGGAGGTGACTTCCACTCCCACAGAGACCATGACCGCCCGGGGACCGACGAGGGGGAACAGCCGCTCTGCGTGTGCCGAACTCTGCAGACCCAGCGCGTTCTCCGCATGCCGAACCTCTGCAACACTCCTGCCTGCTGGATGGGGTAAAGGCGGGGGGGGGACTCTGCAATGTACACACCTGTGTCACTGGCTGCAAACTGCCCCACCTGTGTCACTGCCTGCAAACTGCCCCCACCTGTGTCACTGGCTGCAAACTGCCCCTCCTGTGTCACTGGCTGCAAACTGCCCCTCCTGTGTCACTGGCTGCAAATTGCCCCTCCTGTGTCACTGGCTGGAAACTGCCCCTCCTGTGTCACTGGCTGCAAACTGCCCCCACCTGTGTCACTGGCTGCAAACTGCCCCTCCTGTGTCACTGGCTGCAAACTGCCCCTCCTGTGTCACTGGCTGCAAACTGCCCCTCCTGTGTCACTGGCTGCAAACTGCCCCCACCTGTGTCACTGGCTGCAAACTGGCCCTCCTGTGTCACTGGCTGCAAACTGCCCCTCCTATGTCACTGCCGGCAAACTGCCCCACCTGTGTCACTGGCTGCAAATTGCCCCCACCTGTGTCACTGGCTACATAACTGCCCCACCTGTGTCACTGGCTGCAAACTGCCCCCATCTGTGTCACTGGCTGCATAACTGCGCCCACCTGTGTCACTGGCTGCATAACTGCCCCCACTTGTGTCACTGGCTACATAACTGCCCCACCTGTTTCACTGGTAGCATAAATGCCCCCACTTGTGTCACCTACTACATAACTGCCCCACCTGTGTCTCTGGCTACATAACTGCTCCACCTGTGTCACTGGCTGCAAACTGCTCCCACCTGTGTCACTGGCTACATAACTGCCCCACCTGTGTCACTGGCTGCAAACTGCCCCACCTGTGTCACTGGCTGCATAACTGCCCCCACTTGTGTCACTGGCTACATAACTGCCCCACCTGTGGACTGGCTACATAACTGCCCCACCTGTGTCACTGGCTGCATAACTGCTCCCACTTGTGTCACTGGCTACATAACTGCCCCACCTGTGTCACTGGCTGCAAACTGCCCCACCTGTGTCACTGGCTACATAACTGCCCCACCTGTGTCACTGGCTGCAAACTGCCCCACCTGTGTCACTGGCCTCATAACTGCCCCCACTTGTGTCACTGGCTACATAACTGCCCCACCTGTGTCACTGTATACTGTGCCCTGTGATGCTGAGCTGTATACTGTGTCCTGTGATGCTGAGCTGTATACTGTGTCCTGTGATGCTGAGCTGTATACTGTGTCCTGTGATGCTGAGCTGTATACTGTGTCCTGTGGTGCTAAGCTGTATACTCCTGACACAATATGTGGAATACAGGGGGCGGAGTGGGTGGATTCTATAAGGGGAGGGGCTTATTAGAAGTAGGAGGGGCCAAAAGGAAGGACGGGGCCTGGCGCCCCCCCATCCAAAAACTTCACCAGCCGCCACTGCCCCTCAGCCACCTGGAATGGTGGCAGCTGCCAATTGGGATATACTAGTTATGATCCGTTTCTTTGAAAAATGTGCTAGTGTATTTCACTCATCAGATACGTTGGACTTGCTACCCATATGGCTAAACCAAGTCAAAAAGGAATTTAGGTCACTTGGGGGGACCTTTCCCTTACGGGTTAATGGTGATGGATCCTTCCGGTGTCACAGGATTGGAGATGGTATCTTGTGAAGGGATTTAATCACAGAAAAGAACTCCACATGGCGTGATATCGTTTAAAAATGTATTTGCTTATAGGCTAAAAATCTTTTTAAAAATCATTTTAAAACAAATGCTAAAGCTTTCCAGATTGTCTTATAAAAAACCCCTTTGTTGTGGGAGGAAGTGTCCGTTCAGCATATATCCTCGGTGTCCGTTTCTCCCTCTTGGGCTCTGGAAGCATGTGCGGATAGTAGCTTATCTTGACGCGTTTCGTCAATATCAGCGAGGATGTCAAAAGCTGCAACTTCCGTTTGTATCATTTCCCTTTTAAAACCGGGACTCAACCTTGCATCACATCCTCCGGCCCATCCCATTGGTTATTAGAACGGACCACCAGGAAGTGATTCATGCGCCCTTACTTCCTCTCTGAGGACATCTTGTGGAGATTAATCAGAAGCCTTATGTATTACTTGGATTTTAGTTGGCTCAGCTTCTGGACAGGATTGTTTCCCCCTGATCCCTTACTAGCTTTTCTGTTTAGCAGGACTGGTATCAAATACCATATGAATTAGAATCATAGAAAAATAGAAAGATAGAAAAATAGGACATGAACTAAAATAAAAATAAATGAAAATAAAAAATAATAAAATAACTATAAAAATAAATAGAAATAAAAAAAATACAAATAAAAAAAATTAAATAAAAAAATAAAATAAAAATACATTAAAATAAAAAGGAAAATGAAGAAAGGGATTTCCCTCTTTTCATATTCTTACCTCTCCAATGTATATCTATACCGCATACTTTTGCCAGGCTTGGGTCATTGTTGTGGTGCGTTCTAAAATGTTGTGACAAACTATGGTATAGAAATCCTTTTCTGATGTTATTTATATGTTCTCTTATCCTAATGCAGAGCTGCCTAGTGGTGCGACCCACATATTGCAGTCCGCATGGGCAGGCTATTAAGTATGTCACAAAGGTACTTTGGCAGTTAATGAGTTTTTTGATTTTGTACTCCTTTGGTGTAAAGGATGTGAATTTGGTGTTTTTTCTGGGTCTGCCATTAAGCGTTTTACACATCTTACACCTGTCACAGGTATAAAAACCTTTGTGGTCCAGGAAGGTCCGTTTCCAGTTACGATCCATTTCTTTGAAAAATGTGCTAGTGTATATTTGATTGTCCCTATAATGCCACCTCTAGTCTATTTTTACCATAAATTTCCTCTTGCTCCCACTTACTGAGAAAGATGTTGGCCACACTGAGAGCATATTTTGCTCCCATGGCTACTCCCTTGTGTTGTCTATAGTAGCTCCTGTCATGCCAGAAGTAATTGCTACCCATGGCCAATGACAGAGCTTCCTTAATAAATTCCTCTTGTGGGTTAGCTAAGGATGAGGACTCCTCCAGGGCCCAATTCACTGCTTTCAGTGCATGTTCCTGTCTGATGTTCGTATACAATGAGTCCACATCTTTTGTGGCCATTATTCAATTAGATTCCTTTGGTAGATTGTCCAAAATGTTGATAAGTTGTTTACTATCTCTGAGGAACGTGCAAAATTTTTGGGCCAATGGTTGGAGGTAACTATCTATGTATTCTCCTACCCTTGAGAACAAATAATCTACACCATCTATAATGGGTCTCCCAGGTGGATTGCGCTGGTCTTTGTGTATTTTAGGTACTTGGTATATCATTGGTAATCTACTGGCATCTGGCAGTAAGTACCTATATTCTCTTTTATCTAATATGCCCTCTTTATGTGCTCTTTTCATTACCTTTTTTAACTTAGATATTCTTTGACTGGATTCTTTTTGAGCTTTATGTAAGTGGTGGTATCTCCCACCAACTTATCTAATTCATTGTAATAGTGTTCCTTGCTTAGGATCAGTAGGCCCCCCCCCTTTATCCGCTGGGCGGATTACTACATCCTTTCTCTCCCCCAATGCTCTAATATCAGTCCATACTACGTTGCTACATTTCTTCTTAGATGGTACTAGTTGTTTCAAATCTTTCTCTACCATGGATTTAAAGACTCCCATATATTGTTGATTCGTTTTTTTTTTCCGGTTAAAGATGGATTTATTCCTCAGACCACTATGTGCATATGCAGTATCATTTTCTTTTCCCCTGTGGCTTGCATCTGCATAGTATTTCTTTATGTTTATTTTCCTTTTAAGCCTCTGTAGATCTATATATGCTTTAAATTCATTATAATTTTGGTCAGGGGCAAACTTTAAGGTACATCCATTCACTGTCCAGAGAAGTCTGGCCAGAAGTGGTCTTCATGGAAGAAATGGTCTTCATGGAAGAAATGCAGCCAAAAAGCCATATGTGGAATCATGGCAAAGTGACTCAAGTATGTAAGAAAACATAGGAACTGGGGTGCAGAAAAATGGCAGCAGGTACTCTGGACTGATGAGTCAACATTTGAAATATTTTGCTGTAGCAGGAAACAGTTTGTTTACCAAAGGTCTGGAAAGTGGTATAATAATGAATGTCTGCAAGCAACAGTGAAGCATGGTGGAGGTTCTTTGCCAGTTTGGAGCTACAGGTCTGCAAATGGAATTAAAGATTTGGTCAGGATCAACGGTGTCCTCAATGCTAGGAAATACAGGCAGATACTTACCCATCATATAATACCATCAAAGAGGCATGTGATTGGCCCCAAATTTATTCTGAAGCAGGACAACAACCCCAAACATACAGCCAACGTCATTAAGAATTATCTTTAGCGCAAAGAAGAACAAATAGTCCTGGAAGTGATGGTTTGGCCCCCACAGAGGCCTGATCTTAACATCTTTGTCTGTCAAAGCCTGTCTGGGATTATATGAAGAAACATGAGGGTTTGAGGCAGCCTACATTCACAGAAGATCTGCGGTTAGTTCTCCAAGATGTTGGGAACAACCTACCTGCCGAGTTCCTTCAAAGACTGTGTGCACGTGTACCTAGAGGAAATGATGCCGTTTTGAAGGCAAAGGGTGGTCACTCCAAATATTTATTTGATTTGGATTTCTCTTCTGTTCATTTACTTTCCATTTTGTTCATTGATAAAAAAATAAACTATTAACACTTCTATTTCTGAAAGCATTCTTAATTTACAGCATTTTTTTCGCAACTGCCCAAAACTTTTGCACAGTAGTGTATGTATACAGTTTATATATATATACATATACAGTATATATTACATAATCCATCTCTATTTATAGGAAGGTACCTGCCTTGACAGATAAAAATGTTCAAATGATAATAAAAGTGGTGTAGTGGATAGCACTTTCACCTAGCAGCAAAAGGGTTGCAGGTTCAAATCCCAACCACGGCACTACCTGCCGTGGCTGCGTGGGTTTCCTCCTGGTACTCCGGTTTCCTTCCACACTCCAGAGACATGCTGGTAGGTTAATTGGATCCTGTCTAAATTGCCCCTAGTATGTCAATGTATGAATGTGAGTTAGGGACCTTAGATTGTAAGCTCCTTGAGTGTAGGGACTGATGTCAATGCACAATGTATATGTAAAGTGCTGCATAAAGTACATATATACTATATACATGTATATAAGTACCTAAAATAAAAATAAAATAAAAGTTTGCTCTTCTAGTCACCTGTGAATTTAGCAGACGAATTGTAGTTTTTGATCCAACATCAATCTCATATCCATTCGTGGGAGCTTTGTTGAATCTTAGAACAGCATCATGGGAGTCTGCACACACCACAAAAAAAACAAGATTACTACAGCTATGTAACAACTCTATATTAGACTTTTAAATAGCAACCAGAAGAAAATGAATAGTCTGTTCTGGGTGGAGAGAGGTAAGGTGCCATACGAATCTCCACTGCTGTTCTGGATCCCAGTGCATCTTTATTAAAGTATAACTAAAGGCAAAACTTTTTTTTCTAGTTATGGACAGAGTGGAGAGGGATTAGAGCCCCTGTCAGTTTTTATTGCTGTCTGTGTCCCTGTTAAAGAGATTCACCCTCTCTATTTGTTCTGTTTACCATTATCATTGAAAATGAAAGTAAAAAGAAAACCCCAATTTTTTTGGGTTGTCCCCAGAAAAGTAATAGATGGGAAATCTTCCAATGGGGCACACTAGTTCTGGTGAGCTGGGGGTCCCCAAAAAAATCCTTTAATTTGCAGAGATTTCCTCTCACTTTCCTGCTTGGCTATGGGACAGGAAGTGAAGGGAAATCTCTGCAATGGGACAGAGATGGTGAAAAAAAATCTGACAGCGGTTATAACCCTCCCTTACTCTATCCAAAATGAAAAAAAAAGTTTTTCCCATAGTGCTACTTTAAGAAAAACACATTAAAAAGAAATTATTAGGGGGTGAAAGGCACAGAAATACTATATCTTACACCCTATACTGGATTCCCCATGGGAACATATGAAGACCTCTCTCTCTCTCTGGTGACACAAGTACTTGCATTGGTGGTATTAGAATATTATTGCACTAGTAAGGTCCCAAACAGCAGAGAAGACTACATTAGGCAACCTTGCCCTACCTGAACCAAAATGGATTTTGCCTACTTCAGCTATCTCACCTGTACACTCCTTATGGAACAGAAAACGGTTTATATTTCTGTTATGGGCCTGTAGATATGGCCCTATGTCATTATTTAAGACATAGTAGTAATACATATACTGTAAACACTAAGAACAATGCTAAGAACATTTGACTAGTAGAGGAAATTACATGAGGGAGACCCCTGCACTGTGTAGTCTATGGATTTTCTTGTGTGAACGGCTGAACGAAAGGGTGTTTGGCCAAGAGAACCTCCAGCTGCAGTGTAAGGTACAATATTTATCAGTGGTATTACTATCACTGCCCAATGTGACAGCAAAGTTTAGGGCTCCTGGTTGGTAGGGAGCTGGCATCCCAATAACCATTGATTCATCCCCACCTGGCAAATTCAGCTTTCAGAATTCCCAGCTGACAGCTGAATGTAAACACGCAGTGTGAATAGTGTATAAAAACGCATGCCCCCCCC
>BLSH010494108.1:95390-105467 GCA_018402905.1 Glandirana rugosa
CAGTTCCGGTACCTACATCGACCAATTGAGGGGAAGAAAACTTCTCCCCCCCTTTAGGGCCGGAACCTGAATCCCCCAAACCAAGGGTTCCCGGGACTGACACTCCAGGAGATTTGTCCCACCACGACTAAATTGCCTTCCGCAGGAGCTGAGTGTTCTGGGCGTAAGGTATTGCTTCGCAAGTCGACCTCCTGAGCCCCAACATCCGTATACAGAACCGTAAGGAGAACCACTGGCGCGATCACAGGGTTCGCCCTGCCTAAAGCATTAGAAGCTTGCTCGGTGTTAGGAACACCCCAGCCTGTACCGTGTCCAGAATCAGACCCAGGTACTCCAGCCGGCAAGCCTGCGTTCAAGATGACTTCTGTCTTCTGAGCGCCTGACTGGCGCCTAGAGGCGCCTCCTGACGCTTCTGTGGAAGCCTCACGTTTGAGGGGAAGGACTTTTCTGGGGGCAGAGAGCTGCTTGCAACCCCCAGAAACCGGCCCCCCATCCGTGAGGCGGGTGGGGGCCACCCATCATGCGGAGGCAGGCTTGTCCTCCGCTTTTTCAGGCTTACGCTGCCAGGGCCTTTTGCTGTGGCCTATGAACGCCTTCCCAGCCTTACCCGCTGGGCCGGGCGCCCAAAAAAACTTCTTCTGACCAGAAGAGACAGGACCCTGTCTACGACGACGATCTCGTTGCTTCGGCTCTGGAAGGAAAGTACTCTTCCCTCCCGTGAAATCCTTAATAATCTTATCCAACTGTGGGCCAAACAGACGCCCTCCCTGAAAGGGCAGGTCTGTCAGAGCTTTCTTTGAAGCCTGGTCGCCCGACCAAGAGCGGAGCCACAGCACCCGCCTGATGACAATTGAAAAAACAGACATTTTTGACAATATGGGGAGAAGATCCAAAGCCGCATGGCATATGTAGCGGAGACCTTCTTCCAAATGTTGCATCCGCTGTACCTCAGCCTGTGCACATTCACTAGACAAACTAGTGCGCAGTGCGGCAGCGTGCTCACGAAGAGACTGTGCCGCCATAGCAGTTGCTAGCGCCGGCCGCATAGCTGACCCAGCCAACAAGAATAATGCTTTAGACACTGTCTCTGTGCGGCGATCAGCCACCTCTTTAAAGGATGGAGACCCCTCCAAGGGGATGGTGGTTGCCTTATTCACACGAGCCACGGCAGGGTCCACCACCGGGGAAGCCCATCTCTTAGTAAAGCTTTCCTCAAAAGGGGTAGCGAACAGCAAAGCTTTTAGGCAAAGCCAAGGAACTTGGTGGCTTCCGCCATTCCTTGAACACTGCCTGTTCAAACACCTGATCATAAGGGTAAGCCCTAGGGGACCTAGGGGGTCTAAGCGGTCCACAAACATATGCGGACTCATGTGACTCCCCTGTTTGGTCCAGTCGCATAGAGTCGCGAATATCAGTGATCAGTTCTTCCACTATCGCTTTATCCCGCGAACTAGGAGCCTCCTGATCCTCTTCGCCCTCTGAGGGCGGCTCACCCTCTGAAAGATCCACAGGTGTGACCACTGAGGCGCTTTCTAGATCTGAATCCTCCCCTGAGGAAAGAGAAGGGGGTGGGCGCTTCTGGGGGCCCCTCGGAACGGGCACCCCTGCCCGGGGAAAGAACTCCCCAAACAACGCCCTCAGCTGTTCCAAGGACACTAATGATCCTGGGGTGGACTGTAGATCTGCAGGTATACCTGCCATAGAATTGCCGGCCTCTGACATCTCAGCCCGGCACCCCCGCTGTGTAACCAGCACCTCTACCCCACAAATCAGCCAGGGAGACCCGGGCGGATTACACCCACCGCTACCGGCACCCAGGAAGCGCCAGCTATACTTGCTGTTTGATGCCTCAGCACTCCAACCGAAGAGCAATGCCCACGAACTGCTGCACGCCAGGAGCTTGTTACTGTGTGTGAGCCATGCTGTCCAAGCAAAAACCGGAAGCCCACACCCGTTTTTAAGGACTTCCTGCACAAGGACTGCAGTTTTCCCAATCGACCACTGGAAGCCGCCAGAGAGCAGGCTGGAAACCACATGGTTCTCAAACAATGGACGCTGCCATTACACACGTGCGGTCGGCCACGAACGAGCGGTGCTCCAAAATCCAATGGCGACGACCCACCTAACACATTGCTCCGGACGGTCGGTGCAGATTTGAACGGTTAGTGCAAAGGTGCCTGAGGGGGTTTGAGGGGGGAGGGAGAGTGGGGGGAAGGCCTCTAACAGACCCCCACTGGTTGACCACCACAGAGCTGCCCAGGTGCCCACTCTCCATGCCTCTATGGCGGAAGAGGGGTTCACTCACCAATCCGACGGGCGCAGCAGGTAGCCACCCGGAGCAGACCTAACTCCCCGCAAGAAGGCATGCTGCTGGCCAGGCCACTGGACAGGTAAACCAGTCACTGGGCTCTAGTGGGTTTTAGCCACTGGCCGCCCGCACGGAACGGGCGCTATGCGGTGGGCCCCCCTAAGGGGGTTCGCATAGTGTTGGCTGGACTGGGGAAAGATTAGGATTCGAGATATCCTCTATACCACCAGCCAGCTTCTTGATAGTAGTCTTCCTTAGATGAATCTTCAGGAGACCACTGCTCCCATAGGGAACCAGGTCCACTCCTTGCACTAGGCAAATAAAAACTGATGTGCTGTACAGAGCAGGGGGATTATATGCTAAGGTGAGGACGGCCCCCTGGGAGGGGCCAACCTACACTTTTGTTTGTTTTGCCTAGGCTACTCCTAGTAGGATGAGCGTAACTCATGTGTCATAAGAATGCTGCTTCCGTCAATGAACGGAAGAGAAATTGTAATTTATTATCGCAGCTGTAATGTATTGCCAGTTCCCGGCAAAATAGATAAAATCACTGAAAAAGCATTGCGTTGCCCACCCCCTCCTCTCCCCAGTCCATACCAGGCCCTTCAGGTCTGGTATGGATTTTAAGGGGAACCCTGCTCCGAAATGTTTTTAAAAAATTGCGTAGAGTCCCCCCCCAAAGTCCGTAACAGACCCTTCAGGTCTGAAACGTATTTTAAGGGGAACCCCACCCAAAAAAATTTTGCATAGGGGTCCCCCCAAAGTCCGTACCAGGCTCTTCAGGTCTGGTATGGATTTTAAGGGGAACCCTGCGCCAAAATGTTAAAAAAATGATGTGGGGTTCCCCCCAAAATCCAAACCGGGTCCTTCAGGTCTGGTATGGATTTTAAGGGGAACCCCCGCCAATATTTAAAAATAAATGGTGTGGGGGTTCCCCCCAAAGTCCCTACCAGGCCCTTCAGGTCTGGTATGGGTTTTAAGGGGAACCCTGTGCCAAAATTTAAAAAAAAATGGCATAGGGGTCTCCCCAAAATCCAAACCAGACCTTATCCGAGCAGGCAGCCCTGCCATGGCAGGAGGGGGTGGGGACGAGCGAGCATCCCCCCGAACCATACCAGGCCACATTCTCTCAACATGGGGAGGATTCTTTGAGGTCACCCCCAAAGCACCTTGTCCCCATGTTGATGGGGAGAAGGGCCTCATCCCCACAACCCTTGCCGATGGTTGTGGGGGTCTGCGGGTGGGGGCTTATCAGAATTGGCCCCCAGATCCCATCACCCCTCCATGTGAATAGGTATGGGGTACATTGTACCCCTACCCATTTACCAAAAAAGGAGTAAAGTGGTACAAAAAACAAGAGGCAGTTTTTGACACGTCCTTTATAAGGACAAGTCTACTATATACCATACGTACACCCCCCGAATGCAGTGATATATAGTGTACACTCAATACGCTGTGTGTGTATATATATATATATATATATATATATATATATATTCTAGACTGTATATATTTTAATACACCACGTCAAGTGTACTATATACTGTATGCACACCCCCGAATGCACTGATATATAGTGTACATTCAATACGCTGTGTATATATATATATATATATATATATATATATATATATATATATATATTAGATATCTAGTATATATTTCACTCTACACTAACTGACTGTATACAGATTGCCCTATCTATCTATCTACAGTATCTCACAAAAGTAAGTACACCCCTCTCATTTTTGTAAATATTTTATTATACCTTTTCATGTGACAACACTGAAGAAATTACACTTTGCTACAATATAAAGTAGTGAGTGTACAGCTTGTATAACAGTGTAAATTTGCTGTCCCCTCAGAATAACTCAACACACAGTCATTAATGTCTAAACCACTGTCAACAAACGTGAGTACATCCCTAAGTAAAAATGTCCAAATTGGGCCCAATTAGCCATTTTTCCTCCCCGGTGTCATGTGACTCGTTAGTGTTACAAGGTCTCAGGTGTGAATGGGGAGCAGGTGTGTTAAATTTGGTATTATCATTCTCACTCTCTCATACTGGTCACTGAAAGTTCAACATGACACCTCATGGTAAAGAACTCTCTGAGGATCAGAAAAAAAGAATTGTTTCTCTACATAAGGTTGGCCTAGGCTATAAGAAGATTGCCAAGACCCCGAAGCTGAACTGCAACACGGTGGCCAAGACCATACAGTGGTTTAACAGGACAGGTTCCACTCAGAACAGGCCTCGCCATGGTCAACCAAAGAAGTTGAGTGCATGTGCTCAGCGTCCTATCCAGAGGTTGTCTTTGGGAAATAGACGTATGAGTGCTGCCAGCATTGCTGCAGAGGTTGAAGGGGTGGGGGGGCAGCCTGTCAGTGGTCAGACCATACGCATCAAATTGGCATGACTGTCATCCCAGAAGGAAGCCTCTTCTTAAGATGATGCTCAAGAAAGCCCACAAACAGTTTGCTGAAGACAAGCAGACTAAGGACATGGATTACTGGAACAATGTCATGTGGTCTGATGAGACCAAGATAAACTTATTTGGTTAAGATGGTGTAAAGCGTGTGTGGCGGCAACCAGGTGAGGAGTACAAAGACAAGTGTGTTTTGCCTACAGTCAAGCATGGTGGTGGGAGCGTCATGGTCTGGGGCTGCATAAGTGCTGCCGACACTGGGGAGATACAGGTCATTGAGGGGAACTACATGTACTGTGACACAGTGAAGCAAAGTATGATCCCCCTCCTTCTGGGACACAGGGCAGTATTCCAACATGATAATGACCCCAAACACACCTCCAAGACGACTGCTGCCTTGCTAAAGAAGCTGAGGGTAAAGGTGATGGACTGGCCAAGCATGTCTCCAGACCTAAAACCTATTGAGCATCTGTGGGGCATCCTCAAACGGAAGGTGGAGGAGTGCAAGGCCTCTAACATCCCCCAGCTCTGTGATGTCGTCATGGAGGAGTGGAAGAGGATTCCAGTGGCAACCTGTGAAGCTCTGGTGAACTCCATGCCCAAGAGGGTCAAGTCAGTGCTGAAAATAATGGTGACCACACAAAATATTGACACTTTGGGCCCAATTTGGACATTTTCACTTAGGGGTGTACTCACTTTTGTTGCCAGCGGTTTAGACATTACTGGCTGTGTGTTGAGTTATTTTGTGGGGACAGCAAATTTACACTGTTATATAAGCTGTACACTCACTACTTTACATTGTAGCAAAGTGTCATTTCTTCAGAGTTGTCACATGAAAAGATAGAATAAAATATTTACAAAAATGTGAGGAGTGTACTCACTTTTGTGAGATACTGTATCTATCTGTCTATCTATTTGTCTATCTATCTATGCTAAAGGCACCCTGCCTTTAGCCAATCATATCTCTCACAGCAGAGCGCTCTGTGATTGGCCAAAGCATGCAGGTCATGTGCATGCCCTGGCCAATCAGCTGGCGGCATTTCTCCCGCCATTGGAATGCATTATGGGGCGCTCCAAGTTCCAGCGAACGCCATATAATGTTCTCAATTCGACAAACGGGCGAACGCCCAATGTTCGAGTCGATCTTACATTTGACTTGACACAGCGGGCCCATCCCTACTTACAGTATATACGTGTAAGCAGGCAAGCAGCCATTGTGTATAGCTAAGCAAGTTGTGCTGATTTTGTGCAGACAAATATGAGAGCCTAAAGGCCTCATGCACACAGGACGTTAAAAAAAGTGCTAAAAACGTCAGTAGCTTTGTAGTGAGTTTTTTAGCTTTTTTCAGCGTTTTGCACTAGCATTTTTGAGCGTTTTTGAGCAGCAACGTTTTTTTTTCAATGGACCAAAAACTTCCAAAAATGTTAGTGAGCCACGTTTTTGAGCTTTTTTGAGCAGTAGCGTTTTTTTTTTCGTCTTTTTTTCCTCAATGGATCTAAAACTTCCAAAATTGTTGGTGAGTGGTGTTTTTGCGCGTTTTTGAGCATTAGAGCTTTTAACAGCTGAAAAACGTCTTTCAGAACCCACTAGTCTTGGGGTTTTTTTACAGCTCAAAAACGCCCCAGCTAAAAACCATTGATAACAGCCTATGTGTGCATGAACACATAGGATAACAAGATGGGGCGTTTATTGACTGTAGAAAAAAATGTCTGAAGCTAAAAACAGCAGCTGTAAAAACATCCAAAAACATCCTGTGTGCATGAGGCCTTATAATACTGATCAAACAAACACCATTGTATGTTCTCCTCCAAGCACCAATGGCACAAATGTACTGTTGTTATACTGGCCATGCACACAGCATTTCTCAAGCAATTTTAATCACAATTATATTGGTTTTGATTGCAAAAGCTAATAAACAGATCAAGGCAGACAACAAGGATTTAAATGAAATTGTTGGTGGTAGGTTGCCTAGGGCTGCATTCACATGGGCATTTCCTGCATCTGGGATTGACAGCTATGTGCGCATATCTGCAGTCACCTAGCCTGTACTGTGTAATGACAGTCTGTCTGCAGCTATTCATGACTCTGTGTGCGTTCAGCCATGGTCATCACAAGGAACTGCTGGCAAACAGCCCTGAATAGCTGCAGCCATCCGAATAATGCCCATGCAAATGCAGGCTTATTGTCCATTTATACTTTTGTGCCTAAAGCGGAGTTCCAACCTACACAAAAAAAAAAAAAAATTAAAAGTCAGCAGCTACAAATACTGTAGCTGCTAACTTTTTATAGAAGGACACTTATCTGTTCAGGGTTCCTGCGATGTCGGCACCCCAAGACAATTTTGGTTGCAGACGCCAGCATTGCAACTAAGGGAAACTGGCAGTGAAGTGTTCAGGCTTCACAGCGGTTTTCTACTGAACATGCGCGAGTCGCGCTGTGCTTGCTGAGCAGTCCCATCATCTTCTGGGACACACAGGTACCCAAAGGCAGCAGGGTGGAAGGAGGAGGGGCCAAATCACTCAGGGAAATGGCGTACCTCGCCGTGGCAGGGTACATGGGACGTGAAGAACAATAACAATAGAAACAAGGTAAAACAAACGGGGAAAAAAAAGTTAGCCAATACATTTTTAAGATGCATTAATTGACTAGATGGCGCAAAGTCTTAAGAGGGGATGGAACTCCGCTTTAAATACACATTCACTTTAAGGATTCTTTATACATCGTCCTCAAAATCCACGGTGGATTGCTTTTTCTGTGTTTGGCATTATGATGCCTCCTCACAGGCTAATTTAACCCTTAAAAAAAACACACAACTGTGCCAAAATGGAGTGCGGCAGTGCCTGATCAACACGACTGGGGAGATCAGTTTAACACCAGTGTTAATTTGGACATCAAGTTTCATTTTAGTGTAGCACCCTCCAGTAGTGTAGGTGCTAGAGTGAGAATTGTTAGTGTAGGTAAATTTAGGCAGGCCTGACTGGCAGGCAGGCCTGTTTGTTTTTGTTTGATCTGGGCTAAGAGTGGCTCAGGGTAGAAGCTGGGTGAGTCACAGGCAGCATCACCAAGACCTCCCTCTTCTTTTCTGAAGGTTCTAGAAATAGAGGAGGAAAGGGGAGGTGGAGCTGCCTGTATTCTGAGGAGTCCTGATCTATCCCCAACTGGCAATTGGCAGGGGGCAGGCGTCCTTAAATACCCAGGGTCAGCGCAGTTTGGGGGGAGTTGTCGGGTAGAAGAGATGGAGATAGAGTACTGAGGGTGTCGGGGTCTTTAAGGGAACTCCCCAGTCTGGAGGGGTGACCTTGGGGCTGGGCTCGGGTGCGGACAGGGCCCTCCAAGAAAACGTGGAAGTGTCCTGGATAGGAGGCACAGGGGGAGCAAGAGAGGACAGTGGGTGAGAGTACTGCTGGGCAAGTTTCCAGGGAGAGGAACCACCAGTTGCAGCCTGGAGGGCTGGCAAGTGACATGCACAGTCAGGAGGACTGGGGAGGCACGCCTGAGAGGACTGGGAGAGTGCGGTCTGGGATGGGTGCAGACCTAGAGGAGAGGACTGTGGTATCATGGGCAGTGGAGTCAGGCAGCTGCAGACAGGAGGGCAGGCAGGGCCTGAAGAGGGCTGGCTGGGATCAGTAGCCGCATGTGGTACAGCTAGCACCTTTTTGCTATACCATAGGGGCCCGTGGCCCCTGCCTGTGAAGGGCAATTACTTTAGGCCTGGCTGAGCCAGTGTCAGGCCTACAGTACTAGCTAGTCTGAAGAAGGAAAGAGAGGAAGTGATGTGAAGGAGGAGTATGGAGTGATACTCAGAAGAGAGGAAGCGATGTGCAGGAGGAGTATGGAGTGATACTCAGAAGAGAGGAAGCAATGTGCTGGAGGAGTATGGAGTGATACTCAGAAGAAAGGAAGTGATGTGTGGGAGGAGAAATGGAGTGATGTATATACAGGATGTATACAGAGTCCCCAAGTTCCAATGTTTGATCACCTGGGCATCTCATAAGTCCCCATCCCTATCCAAGTTTAATATTGCCTCAATAAAACAAACAAAAACAAAATGCAAGGACTGCTTTCTTGTCTCTGAGGAGTGAAAAAGGGTGTGCCTGTCTGGGCAGAGTGACAGACGGACCATTATACTCAGCAGCCCCTACGGGGGTACCGCTACATTAGTTTTAGTTAAAGTCTTTTGACTAAAATGCCATTTTAGTTTTTGCCGTATTTTAGTCATCTGAATTGTTTTAGTTTTAGTCGTATTTTAGTCATTAAAAATCTCCAGTGCATTTTAGTCGTCTAAAATCGAATGGGTTTAGTTAAATTTTGATGCATTAATGAAAGTGTTACTAAAGCCACAACAGTAAAATATGTCTGTATATGCAGAATAGCATGCTTGCTATAATCTCTGTGCAACTTAAGGGGTTAATCCTCTGTATTGTGTAAAAAGGTTGTTTGATCCTGTATGGCCAGATACTTCCTTCTTTTATGAGAAAAGCGCTGTCGTGTTTATTGTGCAGTTGCACACTTTTAGTTTGTTTACACCTGTGGTTGAAAGGAGGGGGGGGGGGGACAGGTAGTTGTTGTGCTGTTTTATTTCCCCTAACCAGCCCCCCTTAAGCTACAAAGGCAGCTGGACAGGATTATATACATGACGCAATGCTTTGCTCCATAGTACTGCAAAAATTATACCCCTGTTGCGTTCAGCAGGCAATACCACCTATTGAACGTGACCCATTCAAGTGAATGGGGCTTTGTCGTAATCATACAATGCACCCAGTTTGCAGCACAGTGGTGCAGGATTTTAGTGGGTAGAATAGATGGTAAGGAATAGTGTTGAGCGAACCCGGACTGTAACGTTCGGTCCGTACCGAACTTTCGGGTGTCCGTGGCACGGACCCGGACCCGGACATTTCAAAAATCATTCGGGTTCGGTCCGGGGTTCTGCTATTTTACTCCACGTGTTGAGAAGCGCACCTCATTTTATCGTCTTGGGGCCTGGCTTGGGCTTACTAAAAACTTTACAGGCCCAGGCCCAGGCACGGTGCCTGTGGGCTTTCAAGCCATGCCTGGCTTGCAATGTCAGGCCCAAGCGAGTTGTGATAAGGAATGGTAGATAAGATGGGTGATTTTAGGACGTGGTGACACGACGTTTGACCCACGTAACATACTAATGCTGTTTCGGGGTAAGTGAACTTACCCAGTGCAAGTTATCCACCATAACGGACGACTTGCGTTGTCCCCATATTAAAAACGTCATGATACCTCGTTTCGTAACGCAGTACATATATTAGGACAGGTCGACGGAAACATCGAATTCCCCCCGACCAATCCCCTTTATTTTGTCGTGTTGTTGATGG
>BLSH010494108.1:120872-136820 GCA_018402905.1 Glandirana rugosa
GAGGCGTAGGAGCCCGGTATTATGCCGTATGTATGGCCCTGAGTCGGTGGCTATGTGGGGCGTGAGCTGCCGTCTTGTAGTGTCCAGGCCTTACCTGTTTAAAGAGGAGCGTGGGGCTGGCCTAGGCCGGCGAGGCTCGCCGAGCTTGTGTCGCTCGCGGGTCAGTCCCACATGGTTCTACCGGCGGCGTGGCCTCGTCGGCGGTCGGCGCTACCTTCACGTCCGGGACCTGCGAGTGTCTCGCCGCTGAAGTCAGATTCTGGCCTCTGTGGCTGTTATCCTACGGGCCTGGTCCCCCAGCTCCCTCCGTATCTGGGCTATGCCTGACTGGACTGCATTATCCACTACCTGGGATATGTTGGGGAGTATCAGGGCCGCCACCGCTTGGGCGATTTTATTGTACTCATCTGAAGTCGCCGCTCTGTGAGCGTCCAGGGCCTGCACTTCCATCGCGGCTGGCGGCTGCTCCGGTGCGGCGGCCATCTTGGTACACCCTGACTGGGCGCTCGCTGTGTTCGAGCCGCTCGGAGCGGCCGGATCCGGTCGGGGTGCGAGGAGAAATTTGTCCATTCCGGACCTGTGATGTTCTGCCGTCGAGTGCGGGGTGTATCGGTGGCTGAGTCCCGGTATGTATGCCGTATTATGGCCCGAGGATGCGGAGCTCCGCACTCTCACTCCTCACACATGAGGCGCCGGAACCGGAACCATCTGCATTGGCAATTTAACCCTTAGCTATGACAATTAAATCTCACCCTAATATTCATGGTATCTGTTGTGAACAACGGGAACACAAATGCGCTTTATTTGATGACGATGTTCTTATGTATATCACTAATCCTCAAGTTACTCTACCTAACCTGTTGTCTTTATTGCACCAATTTTCTCAGCTTTCTGGGCTTTCCCTAAATGCTCAAAAATAGCGGTTAATGTTTCTTTGTCCCTCACATCAGTACTGAATCTATGAAATACTTACCATTTTCAATCGGCACAACACTTCCTTTCATATCTAGGCATCCAGTTGTACCCTTTACCAGGCCAATTATCCTCCACTTTTTCACCAACTTCGGGAAGATCTTCGTCATTAGATGGATTATTGTCTATCTTGGTTTGGCAGAATCAACTCTATCAAAATTACATTTTTACCCAGGATACTTTATTATTTTAGAACGCTACCAATTGCGGTCACAAGCGGAGATCTACAACCTTTACAATCGGAAGTCATCTGATTTATTTGGGGGAGTAGAAAACCCTGGATTAATAAATTGACGCTATATGTCTCCAAACCACGAGGTTGGCTTGCCTTCCCTAATTTGCAGACTTATTTACAAGCCGCCCAAATAGCACAACATTTTAAAGGCATATTACATATGCCCTCTATTGAAATTTTTTGGTATAATCAACCCATTTCTTTTGTACGATCTAAACTTAATTTGTTAGATGGACCCCTTACACTCACAACATAGGGAACTAGGGACCTCTTACGGGTACAGATATCTACAGTGTGCATGCTACCCTTACTGACCTGACCACCAAGCTTCCTTATATGAATCAGTGGGAGCGGGACTTCACTCTTGAACTATCTGACTCGCAAGACATTGCTTATGCTTTGTCCAAGGTATCTATTAACACAACATTAAAGCTAAATCTAAAATGCTTTTAATTCAGTATTTAGTCCAGTCCAGGGTTGTGAAGATGCACCCATCTGCGTCCTCTGCTGTGGCCAGATGGGTACTATACATCATGTATGGTGGCATTGCGCCACAGTCACAAGATTTTTTATTAGACTATTTAACTTGGTGTATTCAGTGACGGGAGTTCATATCCGTAGATCCCCAGAATCAGCCCTCTTCCAAAAATTTCCTGCTAAGGCCCCGAAAAAATGTATGAAATTAATCACATGTATATTCTTGGCAGCGAGAATAACTATAGCTAAATTCTGAAAGCAGTCAATGGTTCCTCTTGATTATGTGAAGATTAAACTTAACTGGATCATGGTTAATGACAGACTTACCTGTGTCCATTGCAACTCTACTAAGACGTTTGATGCAACTTGAGATCAATGGATACAATATTTATCGGTACCTTAATGAGTCCCTGGCTGGCCCTCCCCTTCCTTCTTTCTTTTCTCTTCTTTCTTTCTTGGTCTATACTCTTCTTTTCCATCTTTATCATTTTATGCTCGATTTTTCTGATTATCTGAAGGTACTTTTTGTAAAATATGCAATTTTACATTGATGATACTCTTGGGCATGCAAACAGCAGCTTCCTTTTACCTCTTCCCTCTTTACCTATACAAAGGAGGCAGAGCCCTCTGGTGACATCAGCTCTTTTCTGCCCCCTACACCCCTGAGCCTAGGTTCACACTTACAACTGGATTGAAATCGTGTGATTCAGCTGAACTCGATTCAGCTGCACAATTTCATACCCGCATGTCAGACCGACTTCGGGGGGCGATTTCAGAGACATCTGTGTGGGTTGCTGCACAGATGTCTATACAAATCGCACCCCGAAGTTGCCAAAAGTAGTACGGGAACTACTTCTGGGAATCGGGGAGGCGCCACAAATGCAGCGTCGCACCAATTCGAGCGGTGCCATTGCCGGCAATTGCCGCCGATTTGGCATGCGATTTGACATGTCAAGTCGCATGCCAAATTGCATCAGTGTGAACCTAGGCTAAAGGCTAATTGGCAACACTATGAGGGGAATCTCTGCTAACTTCCATCATTCAATCAGATGCAAGGAAAATGTGTTTTTCCTTTTCCTTGCATGTGATTGGTTATTGTTTGTAAATTGTAGCTTTGCTATATATATTATATATTTGGTATATCAATCTTAGTTGCTGAGTATCAGTCCATAGCTGTCTTTCCAAATCTCTGTCATTGTTATTGGGTCCCTGAACACTGGATGATTTGGCCTGGCTTATGCAGCAGAAGCTGGATCATATTGCTTCTTGCATTCATGCGCTATTTGACCCTCTATAACTAAAGGGTCAATATTATCTGGTAAGCAGGATTGCCCCTTTGTATCCACAGTGGTGGTGAGTGCAGCCTACATCTTTCCACTCTTGATGGTGCTGGGAAACCTTCTTCATCAGTTAATCGTCTAGTATTGTTGGACTGTCACTAGTTATGCTATTTGATTGGCGCTGTGCCTTTTGGTTTTTTTGGTTTTTCATGCTGATATGTGGGCTTAATCTTACCTATTAGTGCTGGCTGCCTACATTGTGGACTTTTTATAACCAAGCGCAGCAGATTTTTAACCTTTTTTTTTATATACAGTTGTGCTCATAAGTTTACATACCCTGGCAGAATTTATGATTTCTTGGCCATTTTTCAAAGAATATGAATGAGAACACAAAAACATTTCTTGCACTCATAGTCAATGTTTGGCTGAAGCCATTTATTATCAATCAACTGTGTTTACTATGTTTAAATCATAATGACAACAGAAACTACCCAAATGACGCTGATCAAAAGTTTACATACCCTAGTCCTTAATACCGTGTATTGCCCCCTTTAACTTCAATGACAGCTTGAACTCTTTTGTGGTATTTGTGGATGAGGCTCTTTATCTTCCCAGATGGTAAAGCTGCCCATTCCTCTTAGCAAAAAGCCTCCAGTTCCTGGAAATTCTTCGGCTGTCTTGCATGAACTGCACATTTGAGATCTCCCCAGATTGGCTCAATGATATTGAGGTCAGGAGACTGAGATGGCCACTCCAGAACATTCACTTTATTCTGCTGTAGCCAATGACAGGTCGACTTGGCCTTGTGTTTTGGATTATTGTCATGTTGGAATGTCCAAGTACGTCCTGTGCACAGCTTCCTGGCTGATGAATGCAAATGTTCCTTCAGTATTTTTTGATAACATACTGCATTCATCTTGCCATCAATTTTGACCAAATTCCCTATGCCTTTGTAGCTCACACATCCCCAGAACATCAGAGATTCACCTCCGTGTTTCACAGGCCTTGTTGACTCCTCTCCAAATGTAGCGTTTATGGTTGTGGCCAAAAAGCTCAATTTTGGTCTCATCACTCCAAATGAATTTGTGCCAGACGGTTTGAGGCTTGTCTCTATGCTGTTTGGCATATTGTAAGTGGGACACTTTGTGGCATTTGAGTACTAATGGCTTTCTTCTGGCGACTCGACCATGCAGCTCATCTTTCTTCAAGTGCCTCCTTATTGTGCATCTTGAAACAGCCACGCCACATATTTTCAGAGAGTCCTGAAGTTATTTGTAGATTTTTCTTTGCATCCCAAGCAATTTTCCTGGCAGTTGTGGCAGAAATTTTAGTTGGTGTACCTGATTATGGTTTGGTTTCAACAGAACCCCATTTCCACTTCTTGATTAGAGTTTGAGCACTGCTGATTGACATACTCAATTCCTTGGATATCTTTTTATATCCCTTTCCTGTTTTATACAGTTCAACTACCTTTTCCCATAAATCCTTTGACAATTATTTTGCTTTCCCCATGACTCAGAATCCAGAAACATCAGTGCAGCACTGGATGAAAGATCCAAGGGTCTGTCAGGAGTCCAGAAACTCATTGACCTTTTATACACACACACTAATTAAAAGCAAACAGATCACAGGTGAGGATGGTTACCTTTACTAGCCATTCAAACCCCTTTGTATCAACTTGTGTTCATGTTATCAGGACAAAATCACCAGGATATGTAAACTTTTGATCAGGGTCATTTGGGTAGTTTCCGTTGCCATTATGATTTAAAAAGAATAAACGCAGTTGATTGATAATAAATGGCTTCAGCCAAACACTAACCATGAGTGAAAGAAATGTTTTTGTGTTATTCTCTGAAAAATGGCCAAGAAATCACAAATTCTGCCAGGGTATGTAAACTTATGAGCACAACTGTATGGCCATGCATTATACAATTTTCTTTAGATTTATGAAAACGATATAATATGAGGTCAAACCTAAACACTTTCAATTTGTATGCAATCAGGCAGGTCCTTGTACTACATAGTTGAAGGTAAATCTAAAGGAAATAGAGCATTGGATAATGTATGGCCAGCTTAAAGCGGAGTTCCGCCCAGTTAAAAGTCAGCAGCTACAAAAAGTGTAGCTGCTGACTTTTAACAATTGGACACTTTCCTGTCCCAGGCTCCAGCGATGCAGTCGCCTGAAGGCTCTCTCTTTTCTTCCCCTCCCCTCGGTGACGTCGGCATCACAAGTGTGGACGCCCGGCTTTGGCTTCACTACGAATGCGCAAGTCGCGCTGCGCTTTGTGAATGGCTGGCGTATCTGATGGAACCTGTGACATATCCCAGAAGATCGCAGGGTGGGACCCCCCTCCGAAGGTGAACTTCCTTCCAACTCCACGGTGCCAGGACAGGAAGTGCAGCTGGAACCCAGCTGTCCTCCCAAAAAATGACATGCCAATCAATTGTGGCTTGTCGGGGTAGAACTCCGCTTTAATTGAAAATACACTTTGAAAACTGAACACGCTCTAGTATATCAACCCCGATGATTTTCATATTTTCCTCCAGGAAAATGTGCATCCTTTTCCATTTTTCCAGACCTAGATGTGACATATTGCAGGTAGCCTGATGTAAATGGACACAGCCACCCATAAAGCTATCATAGGTCCATCTGTGCCTGCTGTGCAAATGCAGACACAGATTGAATGTGTACGAATATAAAAAAAACTGAAATCCACCCTGTTCAGCTTTAATTCAGCAGGGAATCTGTTTACAATCCCCCTGCTGAATGGAGCTGAGTGGCTCCCTGTGAATGTCGCTTTTGAGGATCCTTTTCAGGCTCAACTTTTTGCACATAAGACTCTTTTTTTCTGCTGTGCTCCCCTTCTCAAATACATGATTGCACTATTTTTTTTCCTCCTCTGTGCACACTGCATTTTCCTAATTCCATGAACAGAGTAAGTTGGACCGCTCAGGTGGCAGTTGAATACTGTGCTGGGTACCACTGATGGAGATGGTGGATGATGGAGCGGCTGTGTACAATAATGCTTTTCACAATACATTTAGGCTCCATGCACACTAGCATTTTTTTAAGCTCCTAGAAGCTAAACAGTGTTATCCTATGTGTCTATGCACTCTACTTTAGCCTATTACCTTTTTTTTGAGGAGTCTAGGAGTAGAAAAAAAAATGTTATTTCACTTCTAGGAGCAGAAAAAAAATACTGACAGCTTCTAGGAGTGCTAGTGTACATAGCTTCTAGGCTACTAGAAGCTGGGATAAAAATGCTATTATCAGCATTTTTCATGCAGCATTTTTTTCTAGCTTTTTTTGAGCTTATGAGAAACGCTAGTGTGCATGGAGCCTTTCTTAGAGCGGTTGTCCAGCAGAAAAAAAAATGCTGAATGCTCCTAATGCTTAAATTCTCTTAACTGCTTCTAAATGCTACTTAAAGCTACTAACAGCTTTTTGAGTTTTTTTTTTTTCTTCATGTACTGCAAAAATGATAATAAAATGTTAATGCTAAAAGCTTCTAAATGCTACTAAAATGCTACTAGAAGCTGGCACAAAAATGGTATTATCAGCATTTTTCATCCAGCATTTCTTATAGCTTTTTTTGAGCTTATGAGAAACGCTAGTGTGCATGGAGCCTTAGCTGTAGTAACACTTCAGCGGACTGTTCCCTTAAAGCGGAGTTCCACCCAAAAGTGGAACTTCCGCTTTAAGTGAAGGTGACCCACTGACATGCCACAAATGGCATGTCATTTTTTTTTTGTGGGGGGGGGGGGTATACCTGTTTTTTAAAAGTATCCAGCTCCCATTTCCTCTCCTGGTGCCGCAGAGCCGGAAGGACGTTCACCTCTCCCTCCCGGAAATCTTCTGGGACAAGTCACAGGTCTCAGAAGATTGCCCGGCCATTCACAGCACGCAGCGCAGCTTGCGCATGCGCCGTGCGTGCCTGGCTTTGAAGCCAAAGCCAGGCGCCCACGCTTGCTATGCTGGCACTGCATGGAGGAGGGGGAGAGAAGCAAGGCAGCGGGAGGCTGCATCACTGGACTGTGGGACAGCCTTAGGCCTCATACACATGGAGGTTTTTTGACGTCTGCGTTTTCTGGCGTTTTTTGCAGCTCTCCATGTTAGTCAATGGCTCCATAAAAACGCCGACGTCTTTGAGCTGTAGATGGCGTCGGCGTTAGTGAGCTGAAACTAGAACCCACGGCCAGCGCATTCTGAGGCTGTAAAGTTTTGGCGTTTTTTGACGCTGACGACGCAAAACGCCAACTAATACTATACCGGTGTTAACCGGCGTTTTTTGACGCCGACATTTTTAGGCTGAAAAATAGCAGAGGGATGATTTTATTTTGTTATAAAACCCCTATTGACGCCGACGCCAATACATAACGCCGAAGAACAAAGAATTTTTTTCCTTGGCGTTGGGCCCGATGGTTTTTATTTTTTAAGAAACATCCGTGTGTATGAGGCCTAAAGTCAGCAGCTACATTTATTTATTTGCGACATAACAATGAAATACAGTTTTAGATACCAGCACACATGCATATATCACATTTCTGTTCTGTATCCTGTCTCCTTCCACATATCCTGAAATAACAAAGCATATGTGCAACATTGATTATCTTTTTTTTTTAACATTTTTTACCCCTTCAAAGCTCATATTACCATTATGGATCTATGTTTATTCTCATTTTATTACGTTTTTTTAAAAGGATGCAGTAATACCAGTGAGTCAGTGAGATATTATTCAAGCATAAGATACTTATGAGTTTTGAACAGGAGGATACAGATGATAAAGAGAAAAGAAACTGCACCCTCCTTCTATAGAAGTGCAATTCATTATGCCAATCATGAATTAAACAAAGCACAGCCTGTATCCAAGGCATATATCTAACTGTGACCTATCATCCTGGATCTATTATATAGTAGATGGCTGCTCCAGTATAATTGATATTCCTACTATGCTACATCAGCCCCAAAGAATAGTACAAATATCAAGACTACAAAAAGATTTATGCTTTATTGCTAACTATATATAGTCATGCTCCAACATCTGATAGCATATTTCTATGTATATCCGCAGTTCTATTCAAGCGTATACAGGAAAGTGCTGTAGTCAAACTAAAACCACACACTTGCAATTCATGTAGAAAGTAACATCCTTACAGCCACATGTTTATTATATGCACACATTTTTTGCAGCTTTTCTGCTTGTGCTTTACAGCTATACATCCATTCTGCTGCACAAAGATTGCAGAGAAAGAACAAATGACCCTCATATGGGAAAGTGAAATGAATGGCTCATTTTCTCTGATCTCTATCACTTATTAAATTACAAATTAAATAAAAAAAAAAAAGGAGTCCTTTTCTCTGGCAATTTCTCATGAATTCTGTCTGTGTGTTAGCTTTTGAACTATTATCACTGCTAATAATCTGCAAGCTCAGCATTTGTGTCAACAACCCAGAAACAAATAGAGGTCATGGGATTGTAACAAACAAGGGCTCCTAAATGAAGACATCCAGAAATAGCAAAAGGGTCGCTGCTTCGAATCCCAACCATGACACTACCTGCCTGGAGTTTGCATGTTCTCCCTGTGCTTGTGTGGGTTTCCTCTGGGTACTCCGGTTTCCTCCCACACTCCAAAGACATGCTGGTTAGTTAATTGGACCCTGTCTAAATTGGCCATAGTATGCGTATGAATGCGAGTTAGGGAATTGTAAACTCTTTGAGGGTAGGGATTGATGTGAATGTACAATGTATCTGTAAAGCACTGCGTAAACTGACGGTGCTATATAAGTACCTGAAATAAATAAATAAATAAAAAGTTCCGATTGTATCCTAAATAACATAAAAAAAAAAATCTTCAATTAACGCAAACTATGTTAAGCAATGTTGCTTTAAAGCTTATTTCCATATATAAATACCTGGTAATGTTTTCAGTTAATTGCCCCTTCTTCCTAGAAGGTGATAACGCTTTATGTCATATTCATGACACCTCCCCTCCATATATGTCCTACATGGGTGTATTAACTCTCCAGCACCCATTCCACTGTGCAACCTCCAGTCCTAAGCCTATATGTGCATCTCCTTAGTGCTCAGTTCCCAGGGTCAGACTAAGGTACTTGAGGCCAACCAGAGGAAATGAGAGTGGGGCCCACCTTAAAACTCCCTTGCAAATAGTGGGTGTGGATTACTGTGAGTGGGGAGTGGAAATGTTGACATTTTTTGGGTTTGATGGTGACAGGTCTACATATTGTGTGCAATGCTGCCATAGTACATTATACATATAATGATACCATAACACACTGCATGTATAAGTCACCACACCAGCCCTGCACCACAGCACATTATGCCAGGACACATTAGAATATTATAGGAAGCCATCAATATAAAAAGCTGTATCAACAAATTGTTGAATAAAATGTGTGCTTTTGCAAGAGCAGATTTATTATATGTTAGCTACCCCAGCTTTCAAACTAAAATGTTGGAGTGTGAACCGTGCCTGGATGATAATTATTAAATGACTTTATTAAATTATTATTTATTATTAAATTATTAATTATTAAATCACTGCTGCTGACTGTCCAAATTGAGAAAACTCAATTGCAATAGGAATTTAACGGGATGACAGCGCTGTGCAAGGGGGAAACTATTTGTTTTTTCTTTTTCCTGTTTTAGTTCAATAAACTGTTACTATTGTAATTATTTGCCTCTGTGTAATTATTTTGTTGCAATGTTTTAAATACTTTGTAATTAGAAACAATAGCAAGTGTAGAAAAGCCTTCTGCTCTCATATGAAAGTGCCAACGTATTGGGAGTGAGACAAAAAATGTGTTATAAAATTAATTAAAAAAAAAAAAATTATATATATATATATATATATATAAAAATATAAAATAGTATATGCAAATCCTCTCATGTATACCTAAAGTGCTCTTGTGCAAAAAATGTAGAAAAGCCCTCTGCTCTTATATCAAAGTGCCAACGTATTGGGAGTGAGAAAAAAAATGTGCTATAAAATTCATTTAACCACTTCATTTTTTTAACAGAAACATTTAACCACTTCATTACTGGGCACTTAAATCCCCCTCCTGCCCAGACCAATTTTCTGCTTTCAGCGCAATTTGAATGACAGTTGCACGGTCGTGCGACGTTGTATCCAAACAAAAGTCGTGTCCTTTTTTTCCCCACAAATAGAGCTTTCTTTTTGTGGTATTTGATCACCTTTGCGTCATTTCTGATCGCCGCTATACAAAACAAAAAAAGAGCGACAATTTTGCAAAAAAGAACAATATTTCTTACTTTTTGCTATAATACAAATCCAAAAAAAAAAAAAAAAATTATTCATCGGATTTTGGCCGATATATTTTCTTCTACATATTTTTGGTAAAAAAAAAATCGCAATCGGCGTATATTAATTGCTTTGCGCAAAAGTTATCGCGTCTACAAACTATGGGAATTGATTTATGGCGTTTTTATGATTTTTATTTTTTTTTTATTAGTAATGGCGGCGATCTGCGATTTTTATCGGCACTGCGTTATTGCAACGGTCATGTCGGACATTTTTTACACTTTTTTGGGACCATTGACATTTATACAGCGATCAGAAATTTAAATGTCCACTGATTACTGTATAAATGTCATTGGCAGTGAAGGGGGCACTGAAGGGGTTAACTGTGTACCCTGGGTGTGTTCTAACAGTGTGGGGGGATGGGCTGGCTGGGACATAACAGATCTAACTGATCCCAGTGACAGGGATCAGTAGATCTGGTATGTCCCCTGTAACAGAACGGAGAACCGCCGTGTTTACATCGGCGGTTCCCCGTTCTGCAGCTCTGTCAGGCTATCGCGGGTCTCGAGCGGACATCGAGTCTGCCTGACCCGCGGGCACGCCCGCGCAACGTGCGGCGGCGCGCCGGGAGTGTGCACAGGGGACAACGTCCATGGACGTCGTCCCGGCAATTCAGATCCGCGCTGGAGCCGTACTTCGGCAATAGCACAGATCTGAAGGGGTTAAAAAGGTATTATATGCAAATCCTTCATGTATACTTAAAGGGATTGATTTACTAAAGCTGGAGAGTGCAAAAACTGGTGCAGCTGTGCATGCTAGCCAATCAGCTTCTAACCTCAGCTTGTTCAATCAAGTTTTGACAATAAACCTTGAAGCTGATGTGGAGCTGCACCAAATTTTGCACTTTCAAGTTTTAGTAAATCAACCCCAAAGTGTTCTAGTGCAAAAAATGTGCACCCATGCATGTATCCACATTTGATTGGAAAATTCACAATCAATAAAACATATATCTAAAACATCCAAAAAAAAAAGTCCAAAAAATTATTATTAGCAATCTCCATGATCCATAATTCAAGTAAAAAGTGTATATATATTCACAAAAAAAAAAGTCTCTTCAAACTATCTTTTTGAGGATCCATTTATGCTATATGTGATCCACCACCAGTAATGTCCTAAATTAACTCACAGGTAGAGTTGATCGAACACCTGGATGTTCGGGTTCAGCGGGTTTGGCCAAACTTCGTGAAAAAGTTCGGGTTCTGCACTGAACTTGACCCGAACTTAACCCCGAACCCCATTGAAGTCAATGGTGACCCGAACTTTTGGGCACAAAAATGGCTGTAAAGATTTACTATATCACACTATGGAAGCTTGTCTTCTCTGTTCGTGAGGGGGAGTTCCGATATTAGGTACCATACCAGAGAGACTGAGAGGAATCTGAGAGGAGACTAAGAATCGAAGGAAGAGCGCCCCCTAGGTGGGAGGATTCCGCAGTACAGCTAGTAGATATCTAGCTAAAGGCGCAAGCATTGTGCCCTGGAGGTGAGAGTTCTGTGAGCACATATAGGAGAGCACCATCACAAGAGTCCCCCTGGTGGTGTTTGAAGATTCCCACCAGATTGACTCTTATGGACATTTGCACAGATTCAAGCACTTTATTAAGTTATTTCTGAGCACTTGTTTGAACACGGAAATATTCGCCGACATCACATGTGGTTTTGATTTTTTTGAAGAACTGATTGAGTTATCTATGGACTCTTTACACTACACATTGCACTACGTCACTTTTTATATGTTACTGTTACTTTGATGTTTATTTGTATATTTGCATATTTTCACATTTTGTTGCACAGCCTATAGGCACCAAGTCACTTTTCATGCATTATTTATGTATGCACTTTATATATATCACAGATTATATGATATTTTTGTGCAGTAGAGGCGTTTCCTCCATATACGGACTGCGCAGTACCCCAGCATATCATCACTTATCCAGTACTATTGTGTGTAGTATTAGTATTACAGCAGTTGGGTCTGGTTACCTATCTATTTAGTGGAGGAGATATATATATGTATAGTGTGGTAGCGCAGGGGATTTGATCACACCCTTCTATAGAAGTGGGATAGTAACGCTGAGAACAGCGGCATCGGCATTGGCCATGTTGGTGGAGTACTCGAAACACCGCAATATGGTACACAGGTCTTGCATGGAGGCACACTCATTGGTGGTGAAGTGGTGCTGTTCCACAGAGCGACTGACCCGTGCGTGATGCAGCTGAAACTCCACTATTGCCTGCTGCTGGCACAGTCTCTCCAGCATGTGCAAGGTGGAGTTCCACCTTGTGGGCACATCGCATATGAGGCGGTGAGCGGGAAGACTGAAGTTCTGATGAAGCGCAGACAGGCGAGCAGCAGCAGGGTGAGAACGCCGAAAGTGCGCACAGACTGCAGCAGCTCTGACATATCTGGGTAGTTTTTTAGAAAATTCTGTACCACCAAATTCAGCACATGCGCCAGGCAGGGGATGTGCGTCAAACTGGCTAGGCCCAGAGCTGCTACGAGATTTCTCCCATTGTCGCACACCACCAGGCCAGACTTGAGGCTCAGTGGCAACAACCACTCATCGGTCTTTTGTTCAATGCCCGTCCACAGCTCCTGCGCAGTGTGGGGTTTATCCCCCAAACATATCAGTTTTAAAACAGCCTGCTGTCGTTTCCCCCTGGATGTGCTGATGTTGGTGGTGAAGGTGTTACGCTGAACGAATGAGGAGGTGGTAGAGGAAGAGGAAGCGGAGTAGGAGGAGGAGGCAAGAGGAGGCAAAGAGAAATGCCCTGCAATCCTGGGTGGCGGAAGGACATGCGCCAAACTGCTAGCTGCCTCAGACCAACCTGCCACTACATTTGCCCAGTGTGCAGTTAGCGAGATATAGCGTCCCTGCCCTTGCTTACTGGTCCATGTATCAGTGGTTATGTGGACCTTGCCACTGATGGCGTTGCGCAGTGCACACCTGATCTTGTCCCCGACTTGTTTGTGCAGGGAAGGGATGGCTCCCTGGAAAAGTAGTGGCGGCTGGGAACCACGTACTGTGGGACAGCCACCGCCATCAGGTTTTTGAAACTGTCCGTGTCCACCAGACGGAATGACAGCATTTCAAAGGCCAGGAATTCTGAAATGCTGGCATTCAGGGCCAGGGATCATGGGTGGATAGGGGGGTACTGCCGCTTTCTCTCCAGTGTTTGGGAGATGGACAGCTGTAAGCTTCCATGGGACCATGGCAGTGGCGTTTTGTGCTGCCCTAGGCCTGACTAAAATCGTGCACCCCCTAATTTCAATTCCTGACATCTGTAAACCACATCCCTTCTTCTTAAAGTGGTAGTAAACCCTGTACTACCACTTATACACCTTATTATAGGCTTTATTATCGGCTTACCTGTAGGTACTGTGAATAGCTCCAAAACGTGAACCGTTTATGGGAAATTCAGAGTGCATGCAGCCAATGACATGATCAGCACATGCGCTCTGAAGGTCCAGTTTACAGTGATGGACCTTCAGAACCCGTGCCAGAAATGGCGTCTCCCGCACGCATGAGCAGGAGTGACATCATCGCGCTCCTGGCCACTCAGGTAGCCAGAGGCTGCAAACCTGGAATGAAGACCAGGAGAAAATGTCAGCCATTTCAACGGTGACATCACGGTACTGTAGGGCTTCGTTCTAAGGTAAGTTTCTCATAATATGCTAGCAAAAAACATATTTCTCCATTTACATGAAGGTCAGGTTAATATAACCCAGCACAGGGTTCTTTTTTACAGTGTAAGGGGAAACTCTGTGGACCCCAATGTAATGCAGCACTCTGAGAGTTCTGATGTAAAAGGGACTGCTGCAGACTCTGGTGTAAAGGGAAATTCTGATGTAAAGGGGGTCTCTGGTAACCACAGCCCTTTCTTTACACAAGAGTCCACAGAGTCCCCCTTTACATCACAGTCCACAGAGACTGCGGGCATGGCACAAGGGACAGTGAGAGTCTGTGGGCATGGCACAAGGTATGGTCAGATCAGGGCCATCTTAATAGGATTATGGGCCCCTGGGCAAAGTAAGGCACTGGGGCCCCCACAAGCCTGCCTCAATTTTTGCATCTACTCCCCAAAATAAGCCCACATTCACACTGAAAGCGGGTTTGAACTCATACGAGTTTCAAACTGGCTTTTCAGCCCGACTTCGGGGTCGATTTGATAGACATATGTGCGGGTTCATGCGCAAATGTCTTTTAAATTTCCACCAAAAGTAGTGCAAAAACAGGGGCTCAGTCAGTCGGCTCCAGCTTAGTGGCTCTGGTTTTATCCTATAGTCTCTCCACACTACACATGTCTGACTTCTTCCATGACCCCCATCCTGGCGGCACTCCCGCTCTTGACTCTTCTCTAGACCCAACCCCACCCCCAGAGACTGCAGATATGATACAAGAGATAGAGACCGCATACTTGATACAAGAGATGGTCAGAGACTGCAGACATTATACAAGAGATGGTCAGAGACTGCAGACATTATACAAGAGATGGTCAGAGACTGCAGACATGATACAGGAGATGATCAGAGACTGCAGACATTATACAAGAGATGGTCAGAGACTGCAGACATTATACAAGAGATGGTCAGAGACTGCAGACATGATACAGGAGATGGTCAGAGACTGCAGACATTATACAAGAGATGGTCAGAGACTGCAGACATTATACAAGAGAAGGTCAGAGACTGCAGACATGATACAAGAGATGGTCAGAGACTGCGGACATTATACAAGAGATGGTCAGAGACTGCAGACATGATACAAGAGATGGTCAGAGACCGCAGACACAATACAAGAGATGGTCAGAGACTGCAGACATTATACAAGAGATGGTCAGAGACTGCAGACATAATACAAGAGATGGTCAGAGACTGCAGACATTATACAAGAGATAGTCAAAGACTGCAGACATGATACAAGAGATGGTCAGAGACTGCACACATGATACAAGAGATGGTCAGAGACTGCAGACATGATACAAGAGATGGTCAGAGACTGCAGACATTATACAAGAGATAGTCAGAGACTGCAGACATGATATAGGAGATGGTCAGAGACTGCAGACATGACACAATAGATGGTCAGAGACTGCAGACATTATACAAGAGATGGTCAGAGACTGTAGACATGATACAAGAGATGGTCAGAGACTGCAGACATGATACAAGAGATGGTCAGAGACTGCAGACATTATATAAGAGATAGTCAGAGACTGCAGACGTGATATAGGAGATGGTCAGAGACTGCAGACATGACACAATAGATGGCCAGAGACTGCAGACATTATACAAGAGATGGTCAGAGAATTCATACGAGTTTCAAACTGGCTTTTCAGCCCGACTTCGGGGCCGATTTGATAGACATATGTGCGGGTTCATGCGCAAATGTCTTTTAAATTTCCACCAAAAGTAGTGCACAAACAGGGTCTCAGTCAGTCGGCTCCAGCTTAGTGGCTCTGGTTTTATCTTATAGTCTCTCCACACTACACATGTCTGACTTCTTCCATGACCCCCATCCTGGCGGCACTCCCACTCTTGACTCGGGCTTCAGCCCGACTTTTCGGTCAAACTTTGAGCATACTTAAGAGACTGGTAGAGAACATATTACAGACGTCAGAGACCGGTAGATAACACAGTACA
>BLSH010494108.1:147995-158288 GCA_018402905.1 Glandirana rugosa
TGTTGTTTCAACATCAGGTCCAAAGTGTAAACCCTCACCTTAGAAAACAGCCCATTCAGCTAAACCACTTGCTGGCCAAACTTTTTCTGGCTCTTTTTGTTTACAAGTTTAAACCAGTAATCAGTCTTTTTTGCTAGAAAATTATTTATAACCCCCAAACATGATATATATATATATTTAGCAGAGACCCTAGAGAATAAAACAGCAATCATTGAAATTTTTTTACTTCATGCGGTATTTGCGCAGTGGTTTTTCAAACGCATTTTTGCTTTGGAAAAAAAAACACTTTAATGAATTAAAATATACCCTAATTTTTTAGTAACATATGAAAGAATATGTTATGCTGAGTAAATAGACACCTAACATGTCACACTTTAAAATTGCGCACAGTCGTGGAATGGCAACAAACTATGGTACTTAATAATCTCCATAGGCAATGATTTAAACATGCTTACCGATTACCAGTTTACTGATTACCAGTTTAGACAACTGTATGGCTGAACTCGCATTGCTCAGACATCGCATGTGATCGACGCCTGCGGTGTGGGTGCGAATCACATGCGATGTCTGACATTGCATAAGTGTGAAACTGGGCTCAAAGTGCAATAAAACTGCAGGGAAAGTCTCTAACATTTCAGACACCAATTAAATATGTTTCCTTTATTTTGGAATAAGGAAGACTAGGTTTTTCTTGCTGTCCATGTTGGGAAATTTCCTCTTATTTCATCAAAAAAAAAGAGGAAGATGTGCGTTTTTGACTTTTTCCCCTCATTTTTCCTAACCTCAAGGGCCAGTTCACACACATGCAGTCCAGTGCATTTTTTTTCTGCATCAAAAACACATGGAAAGTAGGTTGTATAGTTTTCGATGGCATAGTTCACACCAGTGCATTCGAGTTCCGGAACACCTCTATGCAGCCACTTCCTGCCTACATGTGTGTCCCCCATGGTGAATTTTCATTGCTCTGGTGGGTTTACGATCACCATGAAATACTGGAGCCCAGCTGCACATAAAGAGTGGTAAATGTTGATAGTAAACAGGGCTTTATCACAATTTTGTTGCTTATTATAAAAATCACGATTCTCACTTTGTAACATCATCTTTCACATTATACAAAAGAAATGGGCTAACTGTACTGTTTAGTTTTTTTTTTTTTTTGTATTATTCAGTAAAGTGTATTTTTAAAAAAAAATTGCGTTTGAAAGACAGTTGCGCAAATACCGTGTGATATAATATAGTGCTACAACCTCTATTTTATTCTCTAGGGTCTCTGCTAAAAAAAATGTATAATGCTTGGGGGTTCTAAGTGATTTTCTAGCAGAAAATACTGGATTTTTACTTGTAAGCCACAAATGTCAGAAAAAGTTTTGTCTTTAAATGGTTAAAACTTCCCTCATACAGATCAGAATTCATTGCTTTGATAGAAAGGAAAAAAGAAAAACAAAGTATCTCTTCGTTCTTTTAAGTATAAACAAATATAGGGCAGCCTGCCAAGTTTAACAGCTGTTAGATTAAGCAGAGAATCGACTCTCGCTGAATCAGAGATGCTGCTTTCAGATAGTGAGGGTAGAGAAGGGACGGCTGCCACTAGCCAGGATGCTACTTCTGGTCTCCATGGCGACCTGTCGCCTGGGGATTATCAAGGCCTGAATTATTAGGTATTGGAATTTCCTTTCAAATTTGTCTGCCTGTTAGTGAATGTAATGAATACGAATTTATCTGAATTTATGAATTTTCAAAATAACGAATACCACATCTGTATAAATGTAACAAACCAAATTAAATTTTTTCCGAATTCACAATTACCGAAAATAACGAATACCGCATCTATATGAATGGAACGAACCAAATTTGAATTTTTCCAAATTCACAAATTACCGATAATAACGAATACCACGTCTATACGAATGGAACAAACTGAATTCAAATTTTTCCTAATTCCATATAATAACGAATACCCCATCTATACGGATGGAACAAACCGAATTTGAATTTTTCCGAATTCCCAAATTACCGATAATAACGACTACCGCATCTATACAAATGGAGCAAACCGAATTAGAATTTTTCCGAATCCCAATTCCCAAATTACCGATAATAATAAATACTGCATCTATACAAATGGAACAAACCAAATTCAAATTTTTCGAAATTCCCAAATTATCGATAATAATGAATACCGCATCTATATGAATGGAAAAAACCAAATTCAAATTTTTCTGAATTCCTGAATTACCGATAATAACGACTACCGCATCTATATGAATGGAACAAACCAAATTCAAATTTTTCTGAATTCCTGAATTACCGATAATAACGAATAACGCATCTATATGAATGGAACGAACCAAATTCAAATGTTTCTGAATTTACAAATTTATTCGAAATAAAGAATTTCGACCATAACGAAAAAAACACAAAAAACGAAAAAAAAAAATGAAAAAAACGAGAAAAAAGGAATGTTTCAGCCGTGCACATGTCTATTAGATATGAAAACATCAAAGGCTACTTGCTCATCATGAGGCTGCTGTGGGAATACCTGTTCTCCTTGTTATCTCTAATATTTGTGTCTTTTTTATCAATCCACCTGACCTTTCTTTCCGGTGCTGCTTGTATTCTACACTTCCATTTATGTTGAATCCCTGCTGCCCCAGATCACTCTGTGGTTTCTCCCACCAGACTACAGAATGTACAAGCCAGCAGAAGGAACGTGAGGCTGGAGATATTGATTTTTGACTCATCCAACTGGTCAAATGCCCACACCAGTTGGGGAGCAGCAAAGAGCCAGTGTTTCAACATCAGGTCCAAAGTGTAAACCCTCACCTTAGAAAACAGCCCATTCAGCTAAACCACTTGCTGACCAAACCTTTTCTGGCTCTTTTTCTTTACAAGTTTAAATCAGCAATTTGTTTTTTTGCTAGAAAATTACTTATAACCCCCAAACATTATATATATATATATATATTTTTTAGCAGAGACCCTAGAGAATGAAATAGCAATCATTGCAATTTTTTTATTTCATGCGGTATTTGCGCAGTGGTTTTTCAAACACATTTTTTTGGGAGGAAAAAAAACACTTTAATTAATTAAAAAAAATAAACACAATATATACCCCAATTTTTTAAGTAAAATATGAAAGAATATGTTATGCTGAGTAAATAGTGCCCATCAGCACAGCCTCATCAGTGCCCATCAGTACAGCCTCATCAGTGCCTCCTCATCAGTGTAGCTTATCAGTGCCCTTCAGTGCCACCTCATCAGTGCAACCTCATGAGTGCCCATCAGTGCGGCCTATCAGTACTCATCAGTACAGCCTCATGTGTGCACGTAAGTGAAGAAGAAACATTTTTTTCTTAACAATTTTCGGTCTTTTTTCTGTTTGTTTAGCAAAATAAAAAAACCCAGTGGTGACTAAATACCACCAAAAGAAAGCTCTATCTATCTAAAAAAATATATAAAATGTTTATGTGGGTACAGTGTTGCATGACCGTGCAATTGTCATTCAAAGTGCCACAGCACTGAAAGCTGAAAATTGGCCTGGGCAGGAAAGGGGTGAAAGGGCCCAGTATTGAAGTGGTTAAAGGGCTGGTCAACACACACTATTTCAGTTTTGGTAGACCTGCACATTATACTATTTTATTTGCACTTACAGTACTGTACACTTTTTAGGACAAGTTCTGGGAAGATCCACTGTCTTTATCAGTTTAAAGAAGCACCTTATGATGAGAGTAAGAAGTCTTGAAAACATTGTAGATTGTGGGGTCCTTTCAAAGAGCTTTCCTATCAGGTCCACGTGTCAGTTTCTCAGGTGGACCTGATTGGAAGCTCAGTGTAAAGCCTCCTACACACGCTTAGATTTTCGGATGACAGAACGACCATTTTTTAGATGGATGCTAGTCTCATGTCGAAAGTGAAGAGCGTACTAACAATACAAAAATTCTTGTACGACCGAATTCAACGTCAGAAGTGACATAATGTGTTGAATAGCTTTGTAAGTATTTTTTCATTTTTGAGCATGCGTAGTCTTGCACTTACAATTTTTTTGGACGAATACCGTACTAACTAAACAAAAATGTTATAGTCTGCATATCCAGCTTTTGTCGTCCAAAAGATCGAAATCGGCTGTGGAAAGCACCATACTAACGATCCGAAAATCGGCAGAGTGGTCGTTGTACGAAAATTTCCATCCGAAATTTGCATCGTGTGTACGGGGCTTAAGGGTCCTTTCACATATGGCATGTCCATTTTGACGGACTCCGCTAGCTCAGCAGGGATCGATCCGTTGATCCCCGCTGAGCCGGCAGATCACAGGTCAATCTCTGCTCACTGTGCAGACACGGACCTGTCAGAACCCCACTGTCCTATATGGGAGATCCAATGAAAATGGATCCGCCTGTCTGTTTTCATCTGATCCGATCTGCCAGGCAGATGGAGAATAGGGTTTCCTTCTGCCTGGATTTAGCGGACCAGATTGGATCGGATAGCAGCGGGTGTCAGTGGACATGTCTCCGCTGACATCCATCACTCCATAGAGGTGAATGGAGCATCCGATCAGGTCCACCTGAAAAACTGACAGGCGGAAATGATCGGACAGCATGTGTGAAAGGGGCCGAAGTCTATGGATGGGCAGATGTAAAAAGATGTGCTCTGTTTATTTATTTATTTCTGGTACTTATATAGTGCCGTCAATTTATGCAGCGCTTCACATATACATTGTACATTCACATCAGTCCCTACCCTCAAGGAGCTTACAATCTAAAGTCCCTAACTCACATTCATACATACACATACTCTGGCCAATTTAGACAGGATCCAATTTACCTACCATTTTTTGGAGTGTGGGAGGAAACTAGAGTACCCGGAGGAAACCCACGGAGAACATGCAAACTCCAGACAGGTAAGTGTTGTGGTTGGGATCTGAACCAGCGACCCTTTTGCTGCTAAGCAAAAGTGCTAGCCACTACACCACTGTGCCACCCTAACACCTGCTTACCTCCAAGTCCTTGCTGACCTATACCTAGCATTTTATGCACAAGACAAGATAAGTTCAGAGAATCACAGCCTTTAACCACTTCAGCCCCAGAAGGTTTACCCTTCTTCATGGCCAGGCTATTTTTTGCGATACGGCACTGCGTTACTTCAAATGACAATTGAACAGGCATGCAACACTGTAGCCAAATAAAATTTGTGTGGTTTTTTTTCCCCCCTTTTTTTTGGTGGTATTTGATCACCTCTGTGGTATTTATTTTTTGTGCTATATACAAAAAAAGCTGACTATTTTTGAAAAAATATATATATATTTTTTACTTTCTGCTATAAAACACATCCAATAAAAAATGTAAAAGGAACAAATTTCTTCATCAATTTAGGCCAATATGTATTCTGCTACACATTTTCGGTAACAAAAAAAACCCCCAATTCGTGTATATTGATTGGTTTTCACAAAAGATATAGCGGCTACAAACAATGTTATCTTTTTATTATTATTATTATTTTTTTTATTAGTAATGGTGGCGATCAGCGATTTAGAACGGGACTGTGATATTGTGGTGGACAAATTGGACACCTAACTGACACTTTTGACACTTTTTGGGGACCAGTGACACTAATACAATGATCAGTGCTAAAAAAATATGCACTGCCGTCGTACTAATGACACTGGCAGGGAAGGGGTTAATATCAGAGGCGATCAAAGGGTTAAATGAGTTCCCTAAGATTACTAACTGTGGGGGATGTGCTTTGACTGGGGGAATGTAAAGATCCATGTTCCTGCTTAGCATGAACACAGGATCAGCACATTCCCCTCTCACAGAACGGCGGTCTGACTTGTTTACATAGGCAGGCTGCTGTTTTGCCTCTCCTGAGAACGATCAGCGGGAATACAGCATCTGCCGGACCCGCTGATTGGCTTCTTCTTTTTGCTGAATGTTTACAATTTCACAGAAATTTTAGGGAAGTGAAAACACAGTGAGAACGGGTCGCTGTCGGTGCTTGTGCTCCAGATCTGGAAGTACCAGATCACGTACTAGGTACGTGATCTGGCGTGGAGCGGTCACCTTGCTGCAATAAATCTACGGTGCTTGAGGAGTTCTACCCAAAAGTGGAACTTCCGCTTTAACTGGTTCCCGACTGCGTGCCGTGTTTTCACGGCGGCAGTCGGGGAGCCCTGCGCGAATCGCAGTAAATAAGCGGCGATTCGCATTTGGCCACCAGGGGGCGCGCTCACCCGCCGCACTCCTGGTGTGTGTGCCCGCGGCTCGGGCGGACCCGATGTCCACCGGCGAGCCGCGATGAGCGGCTACAGGGCAAGTCAGTGGGGCATGAGAGATCTACTGATCCCTGTCACTGGGATCAGTTAGATCTCTCATGCCCATATTAGCCCAACCCCCCCACAGTAAGAACACACCCAGGAAACACTATTAACCCCTAGCTCTCCCCCTGCAGGTTAACCCCTTCACTGCCAATGACATTTATACAGTAATCAGTGGACATTTAAATTTCTGATCGCTGAATAAATGTCATTGGTCCCAAAAAAGTGTCAAAATGTTCCGACATGTCCCCCCCAATATCGCATTACCGCTAAAAATCGCAGATCGCCGCCATTACTAGTAAAAAAAAAAAACCCCAGAAATGAATTCTCATCATCCGTAAACGCGGCCACTTTTGCGCAAACCAATCAATAAACACCAATTGCAATTTTTTTTATCGCAAATATGAGGAATTATATAAATGGGCCAAAAACGGTGAAAAAAAATGTTTTTTTATATTTTTTTTTTGGATTTGAATTTTAGCAAAAAGTAAAAAATTTGGGTTTTTTTGCAAAATGGTCACTCTTCTTTTGTTTATAGCGGCGATAAGAAATGACGCAGAGGCGATCAAATACCACCAAAAGAAAGCTCTATTTGTGGGGAAAAAAAGGACGCAAATTTTGTTTGGGTACAACGTCGCACGACCGCGCAATTGTCAGTTAAAGCGACGCAGCGCCGAATCGCAAAAAGTGCTCTGGTCCTAAAGTGCAAAATTCTTCCGGGGCTGAAGTGGTTAAAGGAAGGCGACCCCCTGACATGCCACAATTGGCATGTCATTTTTTTTAGGGGGGGGGGGGACCGAGAACCCTGTTTTCACAGGGTCCCTGGTCCACTTCCTCACCTAGAGCCGCAGCTCCGGAAGAAAGTTCACCCCCCCCCAGCGATCTTCTGGGACACATCACAGATCCCAGAAGATAGGCCGGCCATTCACAAGGCGCAGCGCGACTCGCGCATGCGCAGTGCGAGTCTGGCTTTGAAGCCAAAGCCAGGTGCCTACACTTATGGTGCCAGCGCCGCATTGGAGGAGGGGGAGAAGAGCGAGGCCTTGGGCGACTGCATCACTGGACCGTGGTACAGGTGAGTGTCCGATTGTTAAAAGTCAGCAGCTACACTTTCTGTAGCTGCTGACTTTTACCTGGGTGGATCTCCGCTTTAAGGTGCATTACATCACAATAGGGTTGATTTACCCTAGATATACTGTGCACTTTGCAAGTGCAGTTGCTCCAGAGCTTAGTAAATGCGATAAAGCTTCACTTTGCAAGGAATACCGAATCACGTGCAATCAAATAAAAATCAAATAAAAAAACAGCACTTTTGCCTGCACCCGATTGGATGATGGAAGTCAGCAGAGCGTCTCTTCATTTACTAAGTATGTGGAGCAACTGGAACAACTGCACTTGCAGAGTGCACAGTCTATTTGCCTTTAGTAAATCCATCTCGCTGTTAAAAGGTGTCAACCTGCAGACTACAGCAAAGGCTAGCATTCCAGTAGATTCCATTTTATAAAAATTCAGCATAAAGTGCACATTATAAGGACTTATGCATATAATGTGCATTGGTTTACTAGCTACCATGGATGGGCAATACTGGTAGTTTTCACATCCCCAAAATGTCTGTGAAATTGGAAACATTTCAGCAAGAAGAAAAAATTGGCTTTCCTTGAAAAGCATTGATAAAACCACGTCACGCAGAGTTGGGTCAATTGTCCGTGTCGAGTAATCAATAATCTATACAAACTGAATTAGGAATCGCATGTCATAAAAGTTGTGCACCGCACATGCAAGACCAACCTATGGGACATGTGTTGAAGTTGCAGCCAGATAACAGTTACACAGGGTTAGCAAGTGTTTGATTTCAGTAGTCACCATGCTATACAAAATAAGTTGTGAAAAAAAGAGGCAGGCATGTGAATTCATCCCAATTTTCTGAGAGTCGCCCAATTCTGAACCCCTCTATTGGACAGTGTCAGTAAATTACCTGGTCACAATATGCCAGACTTGGAGCAATGACAGATCCAGAGGCAGCACTCTCATTCTTCTTTTCTCATTCCCAGTAGATGTTTAGCTCCTGTGCACCTGCTGCTGTCTGCAGTGACAAGTGAATGGGTTTGTTGTGTCTTCACCTTCTCGCAGATCAGGAGACTGTGAATGACACTCAGCAACCTGGAACAATCAGGATGCAGCTTGCTCTGAGTATTGAGATTGGCTGACCTTTCATATTTAAATATTAACTAATTCAGCTGTCACATCTGTACACCTCCCTATGGACCAGAGCAGTCTTAACTTTTCTGATATTTGGCAATAATGACAATAACGTTTTTATGACTTAAAGCTGAAAAACTGAAGTTCCGCTCTTCCTCCTCTTTCCCCTTCCTCTGCCAATAATGAAATCTATTATTTTAATTTGGGGAGCGGGTGCCTATTTCTGACAAACCTGCTCCCCCTTCCACAGGAATTGTCTAGGCGATCCAAAGGAAAGTTTGCCTCCCTCACGCCCCCCTCTTGGGGCCAGTGTTAATTTTGTCAACTAAAATATTTTCATTGGTGAAATTAACACTATTTTAGTTGACTAAAATATAACTCAAAATAAAAAAATGAAGATGAGTAAAATACGACTAAAACCTAAAATGGAGTTTTAAGACCCGTACACAAGGTCCGATTATTGGCCAACAATGGTTGTCCAGCAGCCTGTTGGCTGATTATCCGACCATTAGTAAGCACAATTCAACAGCCAATTTCCAATTATCATCCAACAGAAGTTGGCTGACAAGACTAGAAAACTTTTGTTGGACAACAAGGCGTCATATGACTGTTGGCTCGAGTGTACAGAAGCTGGCCCAACAAAAGTTGAAAGTGCAAATGCGCATGCTCAGAGTCCAGGAAGTGTCTGTTCGTGTAAACCCGCATTCACAAATCACAGTCACCTGAACTTCCTCGTTATACACTCGTAATATGTCACTACGTGCGGCTTTGTTGGCCAATTACTAGACTATCGTCAGGACGTCAGACAAAACCCTCGACAGGACAAAAGTTGGATGTGCATGGTACGACAATCGGCACATGTGTACAAGGCTATAGTCAAAAGACTAAAATATGACTAAAACTAAAATGGCATTTTAGTCAAAAGAGTGACTAAAACTAAATCGAAATTTGACATTGAAATTAACACTACTCTGCTAGTCAGTTCTAAATGGGCAACATAATTCCATCCAGAGCCTATAATAATAGCACATTAAAGTTTAAACATGTGATGCACTATTGCACTACCACATAAGGATAAGTAAGGGGCATCTACTAAGCTGCTGAAAATTAAAAAAAATCAAGAAAAAGGCGTGTCTTATTCTTTTCTTAATATTTAATTTTAGTAATATATTCTGGTAAATTGTGCAATGGCATAACATTTTTTTTTTTTGTATTTTAAAGTTGCACTTCTGTTTGTCAAAAAGCAATATTTTTATTTGTTTATGAAATTTGGTTTTATTTATGAAGACGTTATATATCACAAGGGCTAAATCTGTGTCTGTAGTGCATGTTCAGACCTTATAGTGTTACTAAACCCACAATGGTAAAATCTGTCTGTATATGCAGAATAGCATGCTTGCTATACTATATACTGTGTAACTTAAGGGGTTAATCCTCTGTATTTTGCCCTGTCTACTATATTACTGTCTACTATATTAGACTCTACTAAACTATATTACATGCAGGTAGGGTGGAAAGGCAGCACATGCTCTGTTCGATCTTCCTGTTTCACATGGACATAGACTGCAGTGCATTTCTAGAGGCAGTGATTGTTTATTTGTGAACTGAGCATTGATATTCCAGACTTGTACGTGATGTCTGTGTCTAAATCGGGAACACTATATATTGCAGAAGTATTTATTTTGGTTTAAAGTATTTGTTTATTTTTATAACGAAAAACTGTTTGTCTTCACGTTGAAATTTTATGTTTTTTTTTTTTACAATACGGTAACGTGTTAAATGGT
>BLSH010494108.1:164912-194896 GCA_018402905.1 Glandirana rugosa
CCCAAAGTAGTCTGTAGGGAATCCTTGTGGTCCTCATTCAATACGTTTATGGCTCATTGTTGTGTAGAGTCTGCTTCTTTATCCTCTGATTATTTTGGCTTGCAGGTCTTGTCGGTGACGATACAAATTAAAACCTTGGGATGACATTGCCCGCCCACTGGGTGTATAGCTAGTTAATTCCCAGACGTATGCTGCCATGGAGTCTGTCAGGAAAACGGAAAATTTCCTATCAAATACTTACCGTAATTTTCCTTTCCTGATGGACTCCATGGCAGCAGGAGTCCCACCCCAATGTCTTGAGGAGGCTAGTTACGGAACACGGTCTCCGGCTCAGAGCAAAGATTTATGGGAGTGGGGTCCTATAGGGGAGGAGTGGAGGCGGGGTTAACCCAGACGTATGCTGCCATGGAGTCCATCAGGAAAGGAAAATTACGGTAAGTATTTGATAGGAAATTTTCCGTTATTGTTACTATGAATTAAAAATAAAAATGCATATGTCCTTTTTTAAAATGACACTAAAGTGATGATTCTAGTACAAAGCATTGCAAAGGTATTTCCAAATTAAATAAAGGGATTTTTTTTTAATTTCACCTTTAATAATAATAATAATAATTAATTTTAATAGGAGATTAAAAAATTAACAAACAAAATGGCTAAAAATTAAAAAAGTTAAAAATATTAAAATAGAAATAAAAATCCTCAGGAAAAATTATAGTTAAGGGGAGAAGAGGAAGAAAAAAGTAAATTAGGGTTGATTAGGGTAAACTAAGGGTTAAAGCTAAAATATGGCCGAAACTGATATTCAAACATTTGCACGGTAAAAATAAGTTAGCTCTAATCATGTATTTCCCATTTCTGGTTGCTGCAGCCTTTCTTAAAAACCAGGCAGCAGTCTCATGTCAGCGCTTAGACTTATAATTCTGGCTGCAGTGCATCCATCACTGTGGGTCGCTTTTTCGGCACCTCCTCCATTCAGAAAAAGCTTTGCATGGTTTTCAATGAAAGCAAGTCATCCTGATTGAATGGAAGTGGGGAGATTGTGACATTCGTTCACACCTGGTCCAAACACAGACTGAAAAGAATGCTCAGCTTTCTCTGAATGGAGGAGGTTCTGAGTGAATGCAGGACGTTTAGCACTGACAGGTAAAAATATAACAAATGCTGCAGCAGCTAAAGATGGGGCACATGTCATTAGATCTAACTTCTTTTTTTATCCCTCTAGCTCATATCTGAACAATGTTTATAAACACAGTGTCAGTCCATTTTTCACATCAGCAGCTTCTACAGCTGTTGTATTTTCACAAAAATCCCCACTGTCATTTTTCCAGCCAGGAATTGCCAGCAGCTGAAGCAGAAGTATAGTCTTTTACACTTGTTTCATGGCACTCCAATAATGGTTCAGATCATGAAAACGTAAACATCACAAATCATGTGAATTTAGAAGTCCTTTCCTAGCCATTTTATATACACTATATTACCAAAAGCAGTAGTGGCTTGTGTTTTTTTTTTTTGGGGGGGGCGGCAATTAACCAACACCCCCCCCCCCCCTCGGGGCTGCACAGCAGTAATCCAGCAACCCCCCAATGGCGCGGCAGTGATCCAGCAACCCCCGCCACCCCCGGCGGGACACCTAACGGCACCCCCTGCCTGCCCGCTGTCTGCACTTACCCCTTCTTAGTGAGGAGTGACAGGCTGCGGCTCAGGCAGCAGGTGACGGGCAGAAAGCTGTGTCCCAGGCAGCGGCTCCTGTGTCCTCTCATAGAGACAGGGTGCGTCTTTTTTTTTCTTCCTCCTAGGCGTCCAATAGGATTGCCTGTCCTTTCAGCCAATCGGGAATCGGGTCCCAGACCCGCTTCTCGATTGATCAGGAGAAGGATCAAAAACAAATATTTATTTGTCATCGTCACACAACTGGGTGGGCTTGGAAGCCTCTGGCTCTAATCACGTGCTTCAAAAACACCCCCCCCCATTGGAATCCATGTAGATAAGGGGGCCGGACACATGGGTGGGGGGTGCCCCTAATGCACGGGCCGCCACTGATCAAAAGTATCATTGGACGCCTGCCTTACACGCACATGAACTTTAATGGCATCCCAGTCTTAGTCCGTAGGGTTCAATATTGAGTTGGCCCACCCTTTGCTCTTCTGGGAAGGCTGTCCACAAGGTTTAGGAGTGTCTATGGGAACGTTTGTCCATTCTTCCAGAAGTGCATTTGTGAGGTCAGGCACTGATGTTGGATGAGAAGGCCTGGTTCGCAGTCTCTGCTCTAATTCGTCCTATCTTGTTCTTGTTGAGGTCAGGACAATCAAGTTTCTTCAACCCAAACTTGCTCGTCCATGTATTTATGGACCTTGCTTTGTGCTCTGGTCCAGATCATTTGGTCTGGGGGGGATTGTGGTGCGGGGTTGTCTTTCAGGGGTTGGGTTTGGCCCCTTTGTTCCAGTACTTTTGGTAATATAGTGCATGTGCTTCACGATTCCCAAAGCCAGCAAAGCCCAAAGGGAAAAAAACCTACAAGGAGAACTCAGTCACACAAGTCTGTAAACATTACACTGTTTGCTTTACTCTCTATTGTTCTTTCCAGAGTGTTTGCACCACCTTTGTCACTTCAGTTCATGCCATTTTTTACAATCTAACCTCTGCCCCTCTTAAAACTTGTTTATGTTAGTGACAGCTCTCAGCCATCTCCGTCCTGTCTCAGTCACAAAAAACAGCGATACGCCTAACAAAGTGCATTTTTCAAACCAGCAATCAGCAATTTCCTCACCATTTCAAGGGGAATGCCAGGTTTGGTGATCTGTCCCTGATTTTCACACTGTCATCTTTCTTTTTTATGTGTAGTGACTTTATATTGCTGTGTTGTGGGTCCTCAATATCTGTTCTTATTTTGTATGTATAAAGGATGCACGGTAGCGCTTCTCTTGTTCAGTAAGCTTGGTGTAATTCCCTTTGCTGTGTCTGCATTAAGAGTAAACAGCACCATCCTAGAAGTTATCCTGGAATTACAGTGTACATTTTACTGTTGTTATTCTTAATATTATTTTTCATGGTTAACTGCTTCAATACTGGGCACTTTTACCCCCTTCCTGCCCAGGCATGTTCAGCTTTCAGCGCTCTCACACTTTTTTTTGTATAATTGTAGTTTATTCAAGAAATATTACAGTACAATATATCAATAACGAATAGAGTACCAAAAGACAGAGCACAAAGTATTCAGAGAAATCAATGAATAATACAGGTATGAAGGTTATATTGCATGGCACATCAGTAAGATATAACATATACACCTTGACCGGGCAACCCAGCATGAGGAGGTGAGTCATTCATGAGAAAGCTCGGGGGGCATCAACCCCACTCCATGGGAGACCCACCCCCACACCATCAGCAATTTGGGCACTACAGAGTGGAGGGACTGGGCACGGGCGCCCCCCTCCCCTAAACGGGGGGGTCCCAATTAACTTTCACGTGCGGTTAAAAGACCCGCACCCCCACACATAAACGGAATTATACCAGGTAAAAGGGACAGTGGTCTACCGTCCCAACTGAACCAGCCAATTCTGAAACCTACACACACTAGTATCAGGATAAATAAAAATAAGGAAAGGAGAGAGATAGAAAAAAAAGAAACAACAAGAGGAAAACTAAGTAATATCACCAGGAGAATGCAACGTTTGCCATTAGAGGCGTGGGTGAGGTATATGGGGGGGTTTAGGGCCAAGAGAGTCTAGGAGGAGCTTGGTCAGGACGGCAGATCAGAATAAGTGGGCTAAGCTCTTGTCGTTCGTAGGGATCTCCTGCGAATAGTATTGCCAGCCTGCCCATATATCTTTAAATCTATCATATTGATCTTTGGCCTGATGTATCCATCGTTCAGCCTCCATTATAGTATCTACTTCCCTTTTCCATTCCTGGAGGGTCGGGCATCTAGACTGCTTCCAGTATCTAGGTATCACAGCCTTCACAGCTTTGAGCAGGTGAGGTATTACACTACGCTTATAAAGTTTAGGGGAGGATGGCATACCATGCAGCAGGAACTGCAGCGGGGTGCATTCAATACTCTGAAGGGTCAGTTTCCTGATCCATGGAGCAATATCCTCCCAGAATCCCCTAATCTTCGGGCAGGACCACCAAATGTGGAGGAACGAACCCTGTTGGGAAAGCCCTCTCCAGCAGCTCCGTCAGTGCTCGGGAACATCTGGGCCAGCTTAGCAGGGGTCCTTTACCACCTAGATTTTGTACGAGGTTTCTTGGATACGCGAGGAGATGGAGGACGAGCGCTCTCACACTTTAATGACAATTGCGTGGTCCTGTAAAGCTGTACCCAAATTAAATTTTTATAATTTTCTCACACAAATAGAGCTTTCTTTCAGTGGTATTTTATCACCACTGGGCTTTTTATTTTTTTACTAAAAAATTAAAAAAGACTGAAAATTTTGAAAAAAGTTTTTGTCAGACAAATTTTGTAAATAAGTAATTTTTCTCTGTCACTGATGTGTGTTGATGAGATGGCACTGAAGGGTACTGATGAAGAGTCACTAATATGCAGCACTGATGAGCGCTGATAGGTGGCACTGATGAGCGCTGATAGGTGGCACTGATGGGCACTGATAGGTGCACTGATTGGTGGCACTGATCGGCACTGATAGGCAGCACTTATGGGCAATGATAGGTGGCATGGATAGGCGGCACTGATGTGTGGCATCGATGTGCACTGATGGGCGGCACTGATGAGCAGTCACTGAAAGGCAGCACTGACTTGATGGGCACAGATTAGCCTCACTGATGGGCACAAATTGGTATCACTGATGTGCACAGATTGGTGTCACTGATATGCACAGATTGGTGTCATGGATGGGCACAGATAGGCATCACAGAAGGTTACAGACTAGCATCACTGCTGGGCACTGTTGGGGCTGCACTGCATAAAAAATGTTATGTAAATAGTACAAAATGCATAAAAAATGGTATGTAAATAGTACAAAATGCATAAAATATTATGCAATAGAACAAAATGAATTTTAAAAATGGTATAAACATTTGAAAATTAAAATTGCTTCAAAACCATTATAGTTGCCCTTTAAAAAATGCATTTGTGAAAATCATCTTCAAAATATATTAGTTTTAGGATGCTCAGCTAAGCAACCATAGGTCTTGCAGTACACCCCAATACATAAAGTATTATAAAAGCAAGTATATTTTGAGAATGTGAGCACACGAGTCGCTGAAAACAACCCAATAAGAGTAGAACATATCTGAAGAAATCTGACGTCTCTCAAAATAGCTACTGTAGTGGTTACCTTTTTCTTGAAATAATCCTTATATTGCAAGCATACGTGGCAGCACAATCGGATGAAAAAGGGAAAAAGCTTTAATGTTATCAGTCTAGAAGAAGGGCAAAAGGCCTGGACTTTGAATTAAGTGGAGAGAATCTTCAGAAACATTTTTGAATTTTTGTTTAAACTAATAACCACGGTCATACACAGACACATATGGCAAAAAATAAAACTGTAAAAGTTGCACAGAAATTTAACACATACAAACCAGCAAACCATCATACAGCAACACGGACAAAAGAATATGCTTAGAATAGATTGAAATAGACTGCAACATTTAAAGCTGCATAGAAATAACCCATAGAACTATACTGAGGTCAAATTGTCAAAAATTATAAAAGAATATGTCATATGGCTTTGATTTATTTTATTTACATATTTTCTCTTTTAAAATGTATGTGACATGGAGTATAAAATACTCTATGTCAATGTGGCCTTTATTTTTTTACTGTAATTTTTGTGAAGTTAGTTTTCATGTTTCATTGCTAGACCCCTTTTATACGGGCTGTCTGATCATGTCCGCCTGTCAGTTTTTTAGGCGGACCTGATCAGACTCTCCAGTCTCCCCTATGGAGCGGTGGATGTCAGCTGTGACATGTCTGCTGACATCTGCCGCTATTTAGTCTGATCTTGTCTGCAAAATCCAGATGGATGGTGGTCCTATTTCCCATCTGTCTGGTTGATCGAATCAGATATGATCGGATGAGAACGGGCAGGCGGTCAGTTCCATTCTGCACAGAGAGCGGAGACGAACCTGTCATCCACCTGCTCAGCAGGCATTAGTGGAGCGAGCCCCCACTGAACAAGCGGAGTCCATCAGGTGGAGGGGCCCGTGTGAAAGGGTTTTTTGTTTGTTGTATTCTTTTTTTACTGGAAAGGTAAAAACTGTAACTAACTTTAACCACTTCAGCCCTGGAAGGATTTCACACTTTAGGACCAGAGCACTTTTTGCGATTCGGCACTGTGTCCCTTTATTTGACAATTGCGCGGTCGTGCGATGTTGTACCCAAACAAAATTTGCATCCTTTTTTCCCACAAATAGGGCTTTCTTTTGGAGGTATTTGATCCCCTTTGTGTCTTTTCTGATCACCGATATAAACAAAAGAAGAGCAACAATTTTGCAAAAAAAAACAAATTTCTTACTTTTTGCTAAAATACAAATCCAAAAAAATATATAAAAAAACATTTTATTCATCAGTTTTGGCCGATTTATATTCTTCCTCATATTTTTGGTAAAAAAAATCGCAATCGGCATTTATTGATTGGTTTTCGCAAAAGTTGCCGCATTTACGGATGATGAGAATTCATTTCTGGGGTTTTTTTCATTAGTAATGGCGGCGATCTGCGATTTTTATCAGGACTGCGATATTGCAGCGGACATGTCGAACCATTTTGACACTTTTTTGGGACCATTGCCATTTATACAGCGATCAGTGCTATAAAAGAGTTAACTGTGTTCCCTCACTGTGTTCTAACTGTATTGGTGCTGGGCTGGCAGGGGGAGGAGAGTGATCACGGCTTCCATATACAGGAAGCCTGTGATCACCGCCCTTCCCCCTCTGTCGGAACGGAGATCCGTGTTTACTTATACGGACCTCCATTCTTTCACTGCGGGGGGGCCATCGCGGGTAGCCGGCAGCGATCGAGTCTGTGCATGAGCGCGCCTCTGGCCACACGCTCACAGTGCGGGATTTAGCAGCCACCATCATATGACGACGGTTTGCGATATTCAACCACTTTGTCGCCGTCAGACGCTGGTCGGCAACCGGTTAAAAGGTTAATCGCTTAGCATTTTGGCTCAGTATTTTTAAAGCAAGGTGCTCATCACATGGTCTTGGAGCCTTCCCAGATAGCAAGTTGGAAAATTACTTCCTAACTTAGCTTTTGCTAGACTTGACAGGCTCCACAAGTTTGTTGCACAGTTGCAGCAAGTCTGGATTGCATGACTCCAGATCAACTTTTTTGCAAATGTTCTGCAGATCTGCTGTAAGTTCTGGTTCAGTTATGCTGTGTGATAGTCATCCCACCACAGGGGTCACTTTGGCTGAATTTTAATGCTGTAGACTTGCAGAGCTCTTGCTGTAGACTCACCACTGCAACTCTGATCTTGCTAGAAACTTGCCAAGCAAATTTGCTACAAAGATGAAAAGTGTCAACTAGAACTTGTGCTTTAAGTGCTCTACAGGAAAAATGTGCAGCAAGTTAACACTTACAATTTAACACTGCCACAAATTAGTGGCAAATTATCTTTGCTATCTGGGTTGTAGGTGTTGGGCACCTTGTCCTTTCATTCTGTCATATACCTGGCTGAATGCTACTGTATCCATATAAAAAGCTATCAATTGGAGGTAGTTGACAGCATTAGAAGCTGCTGCAGAAAGTGTCAACTGATCTTGTGAGGTCAGAGCTCCTGTAGTGGCTGTGGCTTAGGCCCTGCACATACAGTTCCCATTTGGAGGCACATAGTTAGCATTAATAATTGTTGCCCAATAATTGTTGTTGTTCTTCCTAGACATTCGGTAATAAAGAATATATTATGTTAATTTGCAATTCCAGCAGTGGTGGCCCATCCATTAGGGGCGCACGGGCGCTGCCCCCCCCCATCCCCCCATCCATGCATCCGGCCCCCTGATCTACATACAGGGTGCTGGATGCATGGATTCCAACGGGTGGGCTCTAATAGGCTTCAAAATAGGTTGGACACGAGGCGCAGAGCACTGCGCTCCGAGCCCAATCAGTTGTGTAAGAATAGCTAATGAATATTTGCTATTCTCACATTGATCCTCCTGAGGGACAATCAGGAAAAGGGCCGTGAGACCTGTTTCCCAATTCGCCGAAATGCCATCCTATTGGCCTGTGAGGAAGGAGGACACATATGGTCGTGGAGAATGGGGAACCCGACCGACGGAGCAGGACATGGAACAGGACTGAGGGGGAAAGCTGCCTCCCCCTGTCAGCACACAGTGAGTGAGCTGGCGACGGGGTTGGGTAATTCATGGTGTGTGGTGCGGGCTGGAGTGAGGGGGGGTCAGGTCTGCCCGTCGCCCCCCCGACCGATGGAGCACCAGCCACCACTAAATTCCAGGGATAGATGCTTTAGGAGCCATTTCTTTGAATAACTTCCCAATCATATTCCTCTCCTCTAGTGCAGGGCCTCAGGTGGGGCAGCCTGTCATATTTGAAAAATGTATACCTCACTTTCATATATTCCAGCCCTATATTTCTCTATATGAATTATCACATCATTTATTTGGCTTGTACTGCCCAAGACTGTATTCCCAGAATCCCAGCTGCAACATTTTTGCTCATATTTGCAATAAATGCATCATTACATATATCCTGCTAAAATAGACCTTTTACTAGTGGCAACCTACTAGCTTTTCTATTGAAATTTTCCAGTTAAATTGGAATGGATTGCTAAAGCCACCACCACATTTTTTATTTAGATGTTATTGGTATAATTGTGAAAAAGGTTATAAACTATATACTCAAAAACAGAGGCGTAGAAAATAAAGGGTCTTCAAGGACAGCCTCTAAGTATACCTTTGTTCAACAAATACCATACATAATCTAAAAAATGTCATATCTTTATTACCAAACATTAAACATTATACATAGCAAGGTGGTTACATTCCCATCATGCATCACATAAAATCAATATGGCAGCGGTCAGACAAGTAGAAGAGTGTCCTACACGTTTCAAAGTCACAGCTGCTTTCTCAGGGCTTCAACACCTCTTCACCTGACAAAGTGCCTAATGTTAATTATTGAATAAACATAATGAATCAAAATATTATATATGCATACATAGTATATATAGAAACTCAATTCCCCCTATCCCATGGAGTAAGGGGAATAGTCCACACATGTCAAAATGTATGTGGACCTATGTATACATTGTAATGTTTTGTAATAAAGATATGACATTTTTTAGATTATGTATGGTATTTGTTGAAAAAAGGTATGCGTAGAGGCCATCCTTGAACATCCTTTATTTTCTACTTCTGTATTTTTGACTACATTTGACTGAATTACCTATTATCAACCTTGTGTTGTGCCCCTCCCACACATTAAACGTTGAAAAAACAATAAATCATGAACATAGCCATGAAAGTAAAGCAGGTGTCTTAGCTCTAGGTAGGTAACTAGGTGCTAGAGGTTACATTTTTCTCTGAGAGTAGGAAAATTTAGGCAGGCTTAGCTGGTGGCTTGGTGGGGGGTTTTAATTACCTTTGTAGAAGAAAGGGGTAGTGATATAATCACTAGCATGAAAAGGAGATAGCACTATCAGGGGAATTCAGTGTAGCCCTAATGGCACATTTCTGGCAGTAATCCCCTTAAAGTGTTACTAAACCCACAACAGTAAAATCAGTCTGTATATGCAATAAAGCATGTTTGTTATACTCGCTGTGGAACCTAAAGGGTTATTCCTCCACATTGTGTAAAAAGGCTGTATGATCCTGTCTTCTCTGATCCTCCCCTTCTTCCACTGTCCCCAATTCATCTCCTGATAGAACAGAGCCTTGGGGGGCACTCTGTACATTCTCAGTTTGGTGTGTATTGCTAGAGCGTTATATTTTTCTTGGGAAGGTGCATGCAGGGCCAGCCCTCCATGGATCCCACTGTGTCCATTGGACCCAGATGGCACTTTGAGAGGGGCGGCAAATTGATGCCCAAGATTTTTTGTCCAGCAGTTTTCTTTTCAGGTGCAGCTTGTGAGGCTTGTATTTCTATTGAGTGGAACTGAAGGAGGGGGTGCAGCCAGCCTCGAGCCCGGCCTGCCTTCTTCTGCTCTGGTGCATGCGTGAAGCTAGGCATTGAAGACCGAGGAAGCACTGGGAGAGATAATATAAGTTAGTTCTGTGTGACAGGACACAAAGGGTGTCCATCATTCTTATAGTAGTTGCTGCTGATCTGCTGGATGGTCAAATGTTGCATAACCTATCATGCTCAAAAATCACTATACAGCTCTAGCTTGCCATTATACTACCATAGCCTGCCCCTATATTACCCTAGTCTGCCCCTAGACTACCCTAGCCTGCCCCTATACTGCCCTAGCATGTCTATGTAGCACCCTCTAGGTAGGTAGGTGCTAGAGGTTAGATTTTTTTCTGTGAGAGTAGTAAAATTTAGGCAGGCCTAGCTGGTGGCTAGGCCTGTTTGTTTTCACTCTGGGCTGGGAGTGGCTCAGGGTAGGACTGGGTGACTCACAGATGGTGTCCCCAAGACTTCCCACTTCTTTCCAGAATCTTCTGGTACTTTCTGTAAAGAGAGGTGGAGAGGCAAGGTGAAGCCACCTGGGGTAACTTGAGGTGTCCTGACCAATCCCCAACCTGGATTGGCAGGGGGTAGGCCTCATTAAATACCTAGGGTCAGACCAGCTGGTGAGGAGTTGCTGGAGTGAGAGTGTGCGGAGGCTGTCGGGGCCTTGAGGGAGCTCCCCAGTCATGGGGGGTGACCTTGGGCCTGGGCTCGGGTGCAGTCGGGACCACTTTCAAGCACATGGGGAGGTCCTGGACTGGAGGCACAAGAGAAAGCAAGTAGAGGACAGCGGGAGAGAGCACTACTGCGAGTCTCCAGGGAGAGGAACCACCGGTTGCAGCCAGGAGGGCTGGTGAGTGAAAGGCACAGTTGAGAGGACTGGGGAGGCACGCCTGAGAGGACTTGGAGAGTGCAGTCAGATATGGGTGCAGAACCAGAAGAGAGGACTGTGGTGTCGTGGGCAATGGAGTTGGGCAGCTGCAGCCCAGAGGGCTGGCAGGGCCTGAAGAGGACTGACTGGGATCAGTAGCCACATGTGGGACAGCTAGCATCTGAACTTTCTCTACACTATAGGGCCCCAAGGTTCCTGCCTACAAAGGGCAATCCACTGAAGCCTGGCTGAGTTAGTGTCAGGCCGTCAGACCTAACCAATTATATGCTAGCTGATCCTGGGAGCTCAAGCAAGGGAAGTGCTGGAGGACCAGAGGAGTATTGGTCTGCAGCAAGAGTATTGCTGGAGCTGTTGAGGAGAAACAGTCTGAAGCAAGAGTTGTGCTGGAGTGAAGACTGAAGTGTATATACCGGAGTATAGCGGTCCCAAACAATGGTTTACTAATTCTACTGGGCATCCCATATTCCCCTTACCCCATCCAAGTTCAATCCCCTTGTTAGGAAAGAAAAGATTTGCCTGGTGAAGTCAGGCCATGTTCTGGACTTTTTTGCCGAGTTTTGCCGTTCGCCAAATAGCCCTATTTAAGCTCCCTGCACCTGTCAGTAGGTGCTGTCCGTTCTACAGCGTCTGAGTACCTGTGAGCTTCAGCTCTCCTACCTGAAACCTGCTTCCTGTGTTGTTCCTGTGTACCGACCCGGCTTGCTCTGACCTGCTACCTATCTGCTTGCACCGACCCCGGCTATCCACGACCATCCGCTTGTCCGACCCTTCTGTACCTTGCCGCCAGCCTGTGAACGAACTCTGCTTGGACTTTGACTATTCTTCTGCCTGCCCCTTCTGTGCCTCTCTGATCCGCCAGTTGCCGACCCAGCCTGCACGACCACTCTTCTGTCTGCACGACCTTCTGGAGCCTAACATCACCACCAGTGACCATCCAGCCCTCGTGCCATCCCGCACTCTGGGACTTCCTGTCTACACTACCAGGGGTCCCAGAATCGGGTGCGTATGAGTGGTTGTTCCCTGCGAAGACAGACTCCACCACCAGGATCGTGACACCCCTCAATAAAGCAAAAAACAAAAAAAACAAAGTTCAAGGACTGTTCTATGTCTCTGAGTGTCTGAGAGATGAATGCCAGGTTGGGCAGGGTGACAGGTGAACCACTACATTCAGCAGCCCCTACGGGGGTACCGCTACACATGGAAAAAGGTAATTGCAAACCCTGAGCTCAAAAAGAGTATACCCACATGTCCAATCTCATTAAAAATAGAATATTGAGGTTAAAGAGAAGCCTTTTATTTGCTTGCTCTTCTTGTAAAGAGAAAGCAGCCAGTGTACAAACTTGCCATGGGAGGAAGAGGAAGAGAAACCATGCACACTGTTTCCAGAGTTTGTCCCTGAGAAGAAGGGAACTGCTGGGAAGTTTTTACCATATTACTGCATTGCAAAAATGCCTATTGGACTTTGGGGCTCCAAGGACAATGGGATGTTTAGTTAGTTAGGCTGTGCTTTGGTAAAGGGGTGTGTCTTTACCTTGAAAATTTAATTTTATGGACTGAAATGTTACTATCCATACAAACTATCTTCATGACTGACCACAAGATGGCGAGAGTGTGCAACTTTGAGTGAGTCCAAAGTTGCTCTATTATACTTCACCATAGGTTGCTAAGTAGTATTTATTTCTAGGATTGCTATAAAGAGCTGGTGTCATTCTTGAGGGAATGGGGCCAGTTTTCAACTGTAAATATGTCTAGGTATACTTGTAGATTAAGGTATATTTTTGCGACTGTTGCACACTTTTGGGTACTCTCGGCTGAGAGTCAACAAAAGTTTACCACTGTACATATGGTTCATACTGCACTAGTATTGCTATAATAGTAGATTCCATTCTCTCTTTGTTGTCTCTTTCATTCTCTTTCAGGTGTTCCTGCATCCATCATGTCTTCCTTGGCTAAGGAGATACAATATCCTTGACTTGTATACTGTAAAGGAAATTTGTAAGTTCTGTATATAATTGTGTTCTATTTTGTATGTATGCCATAGTGCACTCATTGTGCACACAGCACTAATAATGTTTTCATTACATGTTTGCATTCTTTTGTCCTGATTAGAATTAGCCTGCCTATGTTACACCCTTTACCATAAAAGTACAATTGTAATATTAATGTAATAGCTACTTAATCATGTGTATAAAGACTTTCAATTTTGTCATAATAAAACAGAACAGTGATTTGGAAAGAAGCGGATTGTATCTTTTGTGTCTGTTCCCTACTGCAATAGTTATTAATTTGGAACCGCTAATCAATATGAGGATAGGAGTTGCCTATCTATAAAATAATCCATAACAATACTAATGCTAATATCTGTTTTTTATTTCCTATCGTGTAAATATTAGACAGTTAGGATATAAGGTTTTCTTGTTTATTGCATATTTCCCTTACCCTCAGGTGGTACGCCACACATTTAATGTAAATATCACTTTCTATTTATCTGTCCCTGTGTGAAATGCCACTTACAATTGTACATAAGTTATTTTCACTTGTTTGTGTGGTATGCCACACTCATTTGTTATTATTAAACCGAAGGTGTGAACATGATAAAAAGAATTGTGATCAAACAACAAAGTTCACAGTAGCGGAATCACAAGTGAATAAATAAATATCTCAAAAACTTGTGAAAAAGAAAGAGAAATGTATTAGTTAAGATTAGATGTCCATATTCATGATGTCCATCATCATAAAAGTTGTGAAAAAAATATATTTACCAGTGAGTACTAAATTGTGATAGTTCAAGTAAAATATTAATTGAACACTGTGGGTCCTCCACCAACCTGCAAAAGTGCCAATGCCACACTCTTTTGGAATAAGTCTCACCAAATAACAGTAGAATATAAACACATCTCTGATCAGTCTTGCTTCAGAAGAATATAACCATTTCGGATTCCATCCAAAACTCTCCGGACTGCAATCAGTGTAATACTCTCCACATGTAGGTACACTCTCCGGTCTGCTGGAGATATTTAATTTGTTATTGTTATTGTTCATCCTTTCCCTGTCATCCCTTCCCATCCACTTTTTGCCAGGACATTCACTTTCAGGATAGAGATTACCTGTTTTTTTTTTTTGCAAACTCCGAGACGTAGTTTCCGTGATGGGGAGATTGTAGCACCCTGGTCCTAAACATGGCTGCTAACAAATTGAGTTGTGCTAGGTGGTAACTAGCCTGGCTAATTGGTAGGGGGGGCCACTGATTTTACCCTAAGCCTGAGTCTGGTGTAGTTCCTCTCTTCTGTCACAAGGTGGCATTGCTGCCTCTGACATTAGAATAATTGATTACGGTTAACACAGATAATGAATAGATATGTTGTCTCAGCCAATCCAGAGGAGTTTTCTTCGGCCCTGGAGCACGCTGGGATAGTCTATTTACTCGGGAGGAGTCAGGTGATCGGTGTTCTTTCTGCCCCAGGCTTTGGCCTGGGGAGACGTATGTGGAGCAGCAGCAGGCAGTTAAGCCTAAAGCCCGAGGCCTAACCACGTGTGTGTAGAGGTTCTGCCTGAGAGAGGGCCGGATCAGTGCCAGCAGTAAAGGAGAAGCAGTTGATACAAAGGGATGACCACTCCTGTTACCAGAGGCAGCTGTAGAGAGGATGGAGATCTGAAGAAGTACCAGAGCAGCCCTTTTACTAGTGGGATGGTGAAGAGGTGGGAAAGCTTGATCTGTGTTCTTTCTGCCCCAGGCTTTGGATTGGGGAGACGTATGTGGAGCAGCAGCAGAGGGTTAGGCCTGAAGCCTGAGGCCTATGTGTGTGTAGAAGTTCTGCCTGAGGGAGAGCCGCATCAGTGCCAGCAGTAAAGGAGAAGCAGTTGCCACAAAGGGAAGACCACTCCTGTTACCAGAGGCAGGTGTAGAGAGGATGGAGGTCTGAAGAAGTACCAGAGCAGCCCTTTTACTAGCGGGACGGTGAAGAGGTGGGAAAGCTTCAGTAGTCTCATCTGAGAGCCCAGCAGGAGGCGTGGGTGCACCTTGAAGATAAGTACAGCGGGTAGCTGTGAGTAAAGCCAGGGACTCAGCGGGACAGCATGGGTGACGCTTGAAGATAAGTACAGTGGGTAGCTGTGAGTAAAGCCTGGGACCCAGCGGGACAGCGTGGTTGATGCTTGAAGATAAGTACAGTGGGTAGCTGTGAGTAAAGCCAGGGACCCAGTGGGACAGCTTGGGTGACGCTTGAAGATAAGTACAGCGGGTAGCTGTGAGTAAAACTAGGGACCCAGTGTGACAGCATATGTGATGCCTGAAGATAAGCACAGCGGGTAGCTGTGAGATGTGGGTGAAGATCTACAGTGGGATACTGTGAGATGTGAGTGAAGATCTACAGTGGGATACTGTGAGATGTGAGAAGAGATCTACAGCAAGTTACTGTGAGTTACGTGTGCAGATCTACTGTGAAGCATTGGAAGTGAAGTGTTGCTATATGAGACAGTATTTGCTATGAAAATACAGATTGTGGCATTCAGCTTAAAGCGGAGTTCCACCCAAAAGTGGAACTTCCGCTTTAAGCACTTCTCGCCCCCTTACATGCCACATTTGTCATTTTTTTTGGGGGGGGGAGTGGGTACCCGCTTTTCAGAGGGACTTCCTGTCCCTCTTCCTCCTTCCGTCGCCTGGCCGCCTGAGCGGCCCCTCCCGCCTGGCAATCTTTTGGGACACGTCACAGGTCCCTGAAGATTGAACTAGAAATGCGCAGCACAACTCACGCATGTGCAGTGCGTGCCCGGCCATGAAGCCGGGCCGGGTGCCCACATGAGGAATGGTGGGGCTGTCGGGAGGAGGGGGGGAGGCGAGCATGGCTTCGGGCGCAGCCACCGCTGGACCGCGAGACAAGTAAGTGTCTGTTTATTAAAAGTCAGCAGCTACACTTTGTAGCTGCTGACTTTTAATAAACAAAAAAATGCGTGGAACTCCGCTTTAAAGGCTCTTTTTCTGTATCACTGTCAGCCTATTTCTATTTTTGTCTGCAGAGTCTGCCTGTTTGCATATTGCATTTGACTAAGGGTGTTCTGGCCCTAACCCTCTCTCCGCCAGTTCTTGTTAAGAGACAATAAATCTCTTTTTGTTCATTTCAAAAGTGACTGGCACCCAATCATTCCACCTTGCACTACACCCACCATGCCTAGTAACCTGTACCCCGAGGAGGAATGTCAGCTGCCCTTGACTCTGGAGGTCATCATCAGGCCTCTGGAGGTCGGGGGCATCACTACATAGGTATTAATTCCCTTGAAAGACACTTAACTACTGCCTTAGCATCATTCCTTACCATCTTGTATCATTTTACCCAGCCAGAGAAATGATCCACAGATACCTGAATTTTCCACAAGGTTGCATTTCTGAAAAATCAATTTGTACTATTTGAAAAGGTGCATTTGTCATTGGCAAATGTTTAACAGGTTTTTACAGGTTTACCAAAGTTTTGCACCTGACAAACCACACATTTTTTAACATGTTGTTCAGGAGGGACTGTTTCACCAACAATTCAAAAAGTGCACCTATTTTTTTCAATATTAAAGGAACAGTCGGGTTAGCACTCTTTATCAGGGTTGTTCTTATATTTTCTGCGTGTGATTTTACATGATGACTATGAAACTATGACTATGAAATGCAAGTGCACCAAAACCTCCACACTTAATCATCAGCACAATAGAAATTTTCATTTGTCACAAAACGCACCGCTTTCACCAATGTTTTCAAATATTTCATCTGCTTCAAAAACAATCCACAATCTGTCGTTCATTCAAACCATTATCCATTTTATCCACTTTTTTAATTTGTTACTTTGAACACAATGGCACTAGGATGCCAGGAACGCCGGACCCTTTATTTTTAACACAACAGGGCTGCGTACCAACAGCCTTAGCAAATTCTTCTAACTTCAACCTGTGCTTAGCTCAGAGAAGACATCCCTTTTTGAGTGGGGATAGGCTAATCTTAGCTATCTTACTATTCCAGAGCACACACAGCAGACCAAACACACACCGAGTCTTTTGCCCTCTAGGAGCTCACCATGGCATATACAGTTAGTCAATCAATTAAGCTATATAAGCAATAAGCAAACATGCCAGAAATTGGTGCTCGCTAAGCAAAATCATTTTCGTCAAACAGCTATAGTGCCAACAATATTCAAAGCAAACACAAAAAAACAATATTGCCAAAATCAAAACCAAATTGCAATTAATCAAGTTAAAAATCAAATGCAGTTTATATAATGCAAATTCCCCCCCCATGTCAATAAGAAAAATCAAACAGGTGTTACCTCAAGTGCCCTGTGACCACCAAAACAACTCAACCCGCACAGTAGGGAAAGAAGCAAATGAGAAAAAGTTCTCACCTTTGGTGTGCTGACTTTCCCTCCTGTTGCGGGAAGTTGGATGGCGGAACCGAGGACAGAGAGATACGTGTCGGGGTCACCGCTGTTAAGAATAGCCTTGCAGTGAAGGACATCCACACAGATATATCTTCAGTCTATGTATGATTGACTGAGTAATAGCAGTGTACACTGGATCACAGAGCATAATAGGCAAAGTGACAAAGTACAGGATAGAAACACACAGTTTTTATGCAACATTGTATATTACATAGCATCTACCTTAATTCTCACTATTATCGGGCACATATCCAGGGGAAAGGGATTATCTGAGATATTGTAAGTGTCACATAAATGATAAATGGTGATAACTATGGATTCATGACGCTTGCACACTAATTGAATTTTGTATACCAGCCAAAGTGATAATTAAAGAAGAAGTAAACCCTGATGGGTTTTACTTCCTCTTCATTACTCTTTGTTACCCTGAAATGTTAAAGCATAATAGGCTAGTATGCATCACATACTAGCCTATTATGTGACACTTGCCTGCATTGAAAGCCCATGCAGTCCCCACAGTAGGAAGCGTCCATCGTCACCGCCCTTCCTTCCGGGGCCATGAACTCTGGCTCTGTGATTTGCATGCGCACGGGAGCCGCTAGTCACCGCATGATGTCAGTGAAGGAATGTCACGGAGGCCGTTTCTTCACTGCGCATGTGCCCGATGACGTGGGCACATGGAAGTATACTGCATATCTCCTAAACTGTGAAGGTTTAGGAGATATGCAGGGAACCTTCAGGTAAGCCTTATTATAAGCTTACCTGTAGTTTAAAGTGGTTGTCATGAGTTGATAACCACTTTAAAAATAACATGAAAGAACCCCATAATATAAAAAGAAAGAATCTTAGCCAAAGACATAAGACATTACATCCTTTCCTATCCGCCTGCCTGTAACCATCATCCCACATATCAGTAACAATAGCTACCATCCCGGGCCTAGTCTTATAGACATCCTCCTATTCCTAAATTGCACAGACAAGGCTAAAAACAGGAGAAAAACTCCAAACACAACAAGAGATAAACAATGATTCTCATTTGTAACAGTTTCTCGTGTCCCCATCTTGTTACCGGTTAGTATTTCAACTCTATGTTGTAGCTCATCTTAACAGAGGAATAGTGACCCATTGTTGGTGTCAGTGGAAGGAATAATGCTCCATTGTTGGTGCCAGTGAAAGTAGTAATGCCCAATGGTTGGTGCCAGTGGAAGGAATAGTATCCCAATGTAGGTGTCGGTGGCAGTAATAGTGTCCCATTGTGGGTGTCAGTGGAAGTAATAGTGCTCCATCGTGGGTGTCAAGGGAAGGAATAGTTCCCCATCAGTGGTGTCAGTGAAAGGAATAATGCTTCATCCTTGGTGTCAATGGAAGGAATAATGCAGCATTGTTGGTGTCAGTGGAAGGAGTAGTGCCCCATTGTTGGTGTCAGTGGAAGGAATAGTAATTCATTGTTTGTGTCAGTGAAATGAACAATGCCCCATCATTGGTGTCAGGGGAAGGAATAGTGTCCCATCTTTGGTGTCAGTGGGAGGAATAGTAACCCATTGTTGGTGTCAGTGGAAGAAATAATGCCCCACCATTGGTGTAAGTGGAACAAATGGTGCCTCATTATTGATGTTAGTGGAAGGATTTGTGGTTTATCCTTGGAGTCAATGGAAGGAACAATGCTCAGTTGTTGGTGTCAGTGGAAGGAGTAGTGCCCCATTGTTGGTGTCAGTGGAACGAATAATGCCTCATTGTTGGTGCCAGTGGAAGGAATAGTGTCCCACTGTAGGTGTGGGAGGAATAGTGCCCCATCATGGTTGTCAGTGGGAGGAATAGTGCCCCATCATGGGTGTCAGTGGAAGGAATAGTGCCCCATCGTTGGTGTCAATGGAAGGAATAGTGATCCATTGTTTGTGTCAGTGGGAGGAACAATCCCCATTATTGGTGTCAATGGAAGGATTAGTGATCCATTGTTGGTGTTAGTGGGAAGAATAGTGACACATTGTTGGCATTAGTGGGAGAAATAGTGACCCATTGTTGGTATCAGTGGAAGGAATAGGGCCCCATCATTTGTGTCAGGTGGAGGAATAGTGCCCTATTGTTAGGGTCAGTGGAAGGAATAGTGACCCATTGTTGGTATCAGTTGAAGGAATAATTACCCATTGTTGATGCCAGTGGAAGGAATAATGCCCTATTGTTGGTGCCAGTGGAAGGACTAGTGTCCCACCGTGGGTGTCGGTGGAAGGGACAGTGCCCCATTGTGGATACCATTGGAAGGAATAATGACCCATTGTTGGTTTTAGTGGGAGGAATAGTGACCCACTGTTGGTATCAGTGGGAGGAATAGTGACCCATTGTTGGTATCAGCGGGAGGAATAGTGACCCATTGTTGGTGTCAGTTGAAGGAATAGTGACCCATTGTTGGTATCAGTGGGAGGAATAGTGACCCATTGTTGGTGTCAGTTGAAGGAATCATTTCCCAACGTATGTGTCAGTGGAAGGGATAGTGTCCCATTGTGGGTGTCAGTGGACGGAATATTGCCCCATCATTGCTGTCAGTGGGAGGAAAAGTGCCCCGTCGTGGGTGTCAGTGGAAGGAATAGTGCCCCATTGTTGCTCTCAGTGGGCAGAATAGTGCCTCATCATTGCTGTGAGTGGGAGTAATATTTCTGTGTATCAGTGGGAGAAATAGGGCTGGATAAAGGCAAGCAAAGAGTCACATCTTACCATGGGCCACAGTTTGGAGACCACTGTTGTACAGTACTTATCGCTATGTGGTATCGCAGTATGTGTGTGCATTACCTTATTGTTTCCATTTTTCACGATATTCCACACATCCTACACTTACACAGTGGCACTTTCTCTCCTGTATCTTTTCTTTTTTAATTTACATAGTTTTGGTAGGAAAGTTCTCAGATCCCATTTTGGAAGAGTGATTGCCAACGCAGAAAAAGTGTGACACTGAAAAAAGTGTGAATCCCTATATGAACTTCCATAAAACAAATATGGACTCTGAGTATACCACTTTTTTTGGTGTGTTTTTGTGCTTTTATTGTGGACCCCTGCCCTTTCCCCTCCACTACTGACCTACTAGTACAGGGTATTGTTTGTCTTTGCATCGGGTTATTCTAGCATATCCTTTGACAGGGTTATATTTGGTCAATTATCATACTCTGCAAAAGTAGAAATAAATACCGCTTTCTAAGCATCATTTCTAGCCAACAATTATTTGAACGTGGCTAAATGGTTGAAAATACTTTCTGTAATTTTGCCCCAAGGATCGTACAAAATGACACACTAGGATGCCATCCAAGTTGTTGGGTGTTGTCTACATGTAATATCTCTGCTGAGCTAACTGGAGTGCTGAATATAAGTAACATTTTTAATGTCATATATTGTGACTTGATGTCCAAATACCATGCTCATTTACTGATGTACGTCACGAGTGACTTTACCCCACATTTGATTTATTGCACATATGTAGGTGATTTAATTAAAGGGGTTGTAAACTCTCAAGGTTTTTCACCTTAATGCATTCTATGCATTAAGGTGAAAAACCTTCTGAGGTGCACCTGAGACCAATTGTTCCAGTGACAAAGACAAGCACAGTAGCTCCAGACGCTGTTTCGAGTCCTCATTCGATATATTGATAGCAGCAGGAGGCACTGGCTCCCGCTGCTGTCAATCAAATCCAGTGACACAGGAGATGGGGGGCGGGGCCGAGTCCTGCTGTCTGTGTCAATGGATGCAGCAGGACACGGGAGCGCTCCCGCATTAGTGCCCCCATGGAAAGCGGCTCTCTGTGGGGGCACTCGAGAAGAGGAGGAGCCAGGAGCACTGCTGGGGGACCCCAGAAGAAGAGGATCAGGGCCACTCTGCAAAACCCTTGCACAGAGAAGGTAAGTATAACATGTTTGTTATTTTAAAGAAAAAACAAAACTTTACAATCCCTTTAATTCTGCTCTAGGCATTCAAGGAGCCTCTGTAACACCGCTTGGCAATATCCCTCCACACTCCTCTGATCACTACAAGACACAACAGTGATGTAGGTTTCAGAGGAGGAGTCGCAGCAGATGGCATGGGACACAGGCATGAAACATTCCCAGCATTGACCAATGCTTTGTGGAGTCTTAGGGCTTGTTCACACTTGACTAAATTTCTAACGCTTAACAAATGCTCTTATAGCATTAGTATGGGCGCATTAATGAGCTTTAGTATGGGCATTAGACTGACGTCAATGAGCTTTAGTGTGAACGCTAGACTGTTTTTTTGCAAGCGTTAATGAAAAGTTAAAAGCGCTCCCCAAACGCCCTATGTGCAATTTGATGAACATTAAGGCACATTAAAACTGCTCTATAATGGAAAGTGATATTACAGGAAATAAACCACGCAACTGCACCACAAACGCCGACCAGAGCGTTTGAAAAGCGCCAAGATAGACTTGAATGGGAGGGGTTGAAAAGCTTCAAACGCCTCCTGACTCGACATGAGGCTTCAGTGTTGAAGCGACGCTAAAGCTTCATGTTTTGCTAATGTGAACAGCATTGTATCATTTGCATAGGCGTTTGAGGGGCAATTTTAACGCCCCTCAAATGCCTGCTTTGAATGCCAGTATGAACTTTGTCTTAGGGATGCTAAAGCGCTGGAAAGGAGGGAAGTCTGCTGAGGTATAATGGCTCTTTTCTTGCAAGGAACTTCAGGTAGCATTTTGTTTTAGCAAAAGGTATCTATTTGATCTCTTATCTCAGATTAAGGTAGATTCTCCTGAAACATGATTCTGGGAAAGCTTTCTAAGGCCTGTTCCACATGGGCTTCGGCTTGTATGAGTGCAGTGTGTACAGCAAGCTTTTATGACATTTTCAGCAAGCTTTTTCAAAGCTTTCGGCAAGCTTTGAGCAGCTTTTTCTAAGCCTTCAGCTCCTGTTTGGAAACATTATACAAATGGGAGTGCTGTTTGTCAATTTAAACAAGAGGCTAGCAGACTTCAGCGATCTTTCAACAAGCTACAAGAAGTGCTGAAACTTACTAGCAGATTTTTTAACCACTTGCTTACTGGGCACTTAAACCTCCCTCCTGCCCAGGCCAATTTTCAGCTTTCAGCGCTGTCGCATTTTCAATTACAATTGCGCGGTCGCGCGACTCTGTACCCTAACAAAATTGACGTCCTTTTTTCCCACAAATAGAGCTTTCTTTTGGTGGTATTTGATAATCTCTGTGGTTTTTATTTTTTGCGCTATAAACAAAAAAAGAGCGACAATTTTGAAAAAATAACACTTTTTTTTACTTTTTGCTAAAATACATATCAAAAAAATATATATATTTATTCATCAGTTTAGGCCAATATATATTCATCTACATATTTTTGTTAAAAAAAAATCACAATAAGTGTATATTGATTGGGTTGCTCAAAAGTTATCGCGTCTATAAACTATGGGAATTGATTTATGGCGTTTTTATTATTATCATTTTTTTTACTAGTGATGGCAGCAATCTGTGATTTTTATCAGGACTGCGATATTGCGGAGGACATATTGAACATTTTTGACACTTTTTTTGGGACCAATGACATTTATACAGCGATCAGAGCTAAAAATAGCCACTGTTTACTGTATAAATGTCACTGGCAGGGAAAGGGTTAACACTAAGGGGGCAATCAAGGGGTTAAATGTGTTCCCTCATTGTGTTCTAACTGTGTTGGGACTGGGCTGGCAGGGACATAACAGATCTCATTGATCCCGGTGACAGGTATCAGTAGATCTCTGTTATGTCCCCCCTCACAGAACAGGGAACTGCACTGTTTAAATTGGTGGTTACCCGCTCTGCCTCTCTATTGGGTGATCGCGGGTCGCCGGCAGACATTGAGTCCACCCGACCTGTGGACACACTCATGCAGCAAGCGGCGGGCGTGAGCATGCGCTGCCGGCGGCTGTGAGGGCGCCAGGAGAGAGCAAAGGGGCAGACTTCCATGGACGTCCACCCAGCAATTCAGGTCCACGCTGTAGCCGTCTTTCAGCTATAGCGCGGACGTCAAGGGGTTAAAGTGGTAATCAGCACTCCCATTAGGATATGTGTTCAACATTTACAAAATGGATCTGAACGGTACTTTAAAAAACTTCAACAAAGCTTGCTGAAAGCTCTGCAAATGCTTGCTATTCACCCTGCTCTTATACAAGCTGAAGCCTGTGTGAAGTTCATTCTGGTAGTTAAGCCGTGCTTATCAAACTTATTAGCAGAAAAACACATTTGCTCACTTAGACCCCTTTCACACTGGGAAGCTTTACAGGTGTTTTTGTGCTAAAAATAGCGCCTGTAAAGTGCCTCTTATACCAACCCAGTTTGAAAGCCTGAGTGCTTTCACACTGGTGCGGTGCGCTTGCAGGATGAGAAGAAAAGTCCTGCAAGCGGCATTCATGGGGTGGCGCGGGAGTAGTGTATACACCACTCCTCCACTGCCCCTGCCATTGAAATGAATGGCAGCCGCTTTCAGAGCATCTTAAAATTGCTTTGAAAGCAGCGCTAAGAGGTCGCTTTTAACCCCTTTTTAACCCCTTCTGGTGGGTTAAAAGCGACCCGCTAGTGGCGCTTTACCGCTACCACAGCCCGCACCCCAGTGTGAAAGTTGCCTTAGCCTTCCTGCAAATAACTTATAAACCATGATTAATGGTCAGCTTCTGGTGAGGACAGAGGCGACTCTAGGCTTTGTGAGGCCTTAGGCAAAACCTAGACATGAGGCCGTACTCATGCCCATAATGGGAAAAATAATTCAAGCAATAAAAAAATTAACTTTATAAATTGCATATATTAAGAGCTTTAAAGTGCTGGTGTCAGTACTCTCTATCTCGGTGCTGGAGTCAGTGTCAAATTAGGCAGTTGCGAGACCCCTGTGAGTGCGAGGCCTTAGGCGACCGCCTAATTTGCTTAATTAGAGAGCCGCCTCTGGGCGAGAATTCCCTTAACACAAGGCTTTTATGAAATGTAAAAACTGTTAAAAAAGGAGAATCTGTTCAAAATAAAATACTATTTAAAAAAAAAAATCTTGGAATCGGTTCTACATGAATTCTTCTATTTGTCTCATATAACATTAAAATATATTTTTAAAGTTATCAGAAAAGATAACAGTATACATTGGAACACTTACACTTGCCAAAACATGTAAAAATATTATTTTTAAAGAAATGATGTGAATGTCTGCTGCTTGGATCCATTCACTGCCATTTATGGAGGATGACACAGATTCATCAAACACATCTTCACAAACCAAACACTGGCCAGTGAGCAAGTCTCGTGAGCATGCACACTAAAGCCTCGTACACACGGTTTGATGATCGTATACAACAGGTCATACGAACGACCGTTGTATGCGAAATCGATCGTTAGTACGTGCGATTAGAACAGCCGACGTACGACGGTCGTACAACAGGAGTTGTATGAGCAAACTAGAAAACTTGGTAGTACCAACAAGTGGTCGTACGACCATTGTATCGTGTGTACAGAGAAGTTGGTCCAACAAGTTGTATTGTGCAAAACACGCATGCTCAGAAGTCAGGAACAAACGGACACAAATGACATGCACCTGAACTTTCTCTTTATACGTTCATTACACGTCACTACGTTCGGATTGGTCGCATGTTGGTTGTACGATCGTTTAGTGCATGTCAGTATGCAAGTTACATTATCCAACATGCGATTTGGTCTGTTCGGTCGTACGACCATCGAACCGTGTGTACGAGGCTTTATTTATGTGTATTACCTATTACACCAGCACAACTGACTGTGAAGTCCTCTAGGTATCTGCAAGTGTGTGGGCAGCATGCGATATAATAAATATACATCTAAACCTGTCATAAACCTTGGCAGTTCATACAGAACAGAACATGCGGTAAATATTGACCTTGCCCCACCCCGTTTAACTCACCCTACTCATTGTTGATGAGTGGCCTCAATGACCAACAGAGCTGTCGGGAGATGGGCGGCAAAACCAACTTTTATAAAAATTGAGAAAAGTTGAGATCAGCAAATCATTTTAGCTTTCTATATAATTTCTATAAAATATGTTTCTAGATCTGCAATTGTTTTTGCATACAGTTTTCACTTATGTGTCTTTTCTCTATCCTTTGCTCAGTACACATTGCATATGATTATTATTTACAAAAAGCAGTATTAAACCCAAAAGCAAGCATATATTATATTGCAGTTAAGTTTTCTTTTTTAGGCTTTTTTTTCTATTTGCACATGGTGATCCAACCAGTAAGTCTGTTGTTTTTCAAAAGAACAAGCTTTTTTCCAGATGTATCAGTTTACAGGGATGAGACAAACCACTTAACACTGACAGGGTTGCTTATAATGATCAGCTTTTATTTATTTATTTATATAAAACATTTATCCCAAAAGGAAATAAAAAGCAGCTGTAAATGAATGTAGCACTACCCCCAAAGAAGCCCCTTGGAAATGTTGGGTTCTCTGTTCTGCATCTCAACTTTAGGAACAACCTCAGCCCCTCTGACATACCTGGTTGAATAAAAATCACTGCAAGCACATATAAGGAAACAAGTATAAATACCTTTGCCTTTGCTCTGAATTACCACCAAACAAAACACCATTTAGTGGTGAATGAACTTAAATTGTTTGTTACCCTTTAGAAAAAAAAATGGATCCTGATCCCTTAACCACTTCCCGACCGCCTCGCCTACATTTACTGCTACAGAGTGGCAGCGTACGATGAATCGCCGCCTATAAACGGCAGCTCATGCATGCGCGGCAGCGGGCGGGATCGCAACGCCGGCGGCGAGCTCTTGTGCCCGCCGCACTCTACAGAAGTGTGGCCACGGCTCGGGTGGACTCAATCTCCACCAGCGAGCAGCGATTGCCTGGCAGAGGAGAAAAACTGGGAACCGCCGATATAAAAACGGCGGTTGCCCGCTCTGTCAGGTGGCATGTAAGAGATCTACTGACCCCTGTCACTGGGATCAGTTAGATCTTTTATGCCTCTGGCAGTCCAGCCCCCTCACAGTTAGAAAACGCCTAAGGAACACAATTAACCCCTAGATCACCCCCTGCAGGTTAACCCCTGCACTACCAATGACATTTACACAGTAATCAGTGGATATTTAAATTTCTGATCGCTGTATAAATGTTATTGGTCCCAAAAAAAGTGTCAAAAATGTCTGATATGTCCGCTGCAATATCGCAGTCCAGATAAAAATCACAAATCGCCATCATTACTAGTAAAAAATAAAAAATTTAAAAAACGCCAGAAATTAATTCTCATGGTTTGTAAACGCGGCAAGTTTTGCGCAAACCAATCAATAAACTCTGATTGTGATTTTTTTTACCAAAAATATGAGGAAGAATATAAATTGGCCAAAACCAGTGAATACATTTTTTTTATATATATATATATATATATATATATATATATATATATATATTTTGGATATGTATTTTGGCAAAAAGTAAGAAATATTGGGGTTTTTTTTTTGCAAAATTGACGCTCTTTTTTTGTTTATAGCGGTGATCAGAAATGACGCAGAAGTGATCAAAGACCACCAAAAGAAAGCTCTATTTGTGGGAAAAAAAAGTACGCAAATTGTGTTTGGGTACAACGGCGCATGATCGGGCAATTGTCAGTTAAATCGACGCAGTGCCGAATCACAAAAAGTGCTCTGGTCCTAAAGTGAGAAATCCTTCCGGTCCTTAAGTGGTTAAAGCATGTTATACAGCACAGTGCTTGTGCTGTGTAATTTGGCCCCCTATATCACCTGAAATACCTGGCTGATCCTGCCTGGCTACGTCCTCTCCCTGTAAACTGACCACGGTTTATCATGGCTGCTGAGCCCTAGCACCATGGTCAGTTTACATGCCTCCATCATCCGCAGCTCTCCTCTCTGCTCTCCTGTGTCCTCCTCCTCCCCCCTCCCCTCCCTGCCTGTTAGCTCCATCCACTCCAAGATCCTCCCCTCCTGACACTCTCATATCTATAGTAAAAGCATGCCATCCCCTCTGTTATATAATGCTATGTGTCCCTGTGCCGGTGCTGTATAAAAAGATGGCAATTATACATTATATCAGAGCGTCTCCCGGTACTCAGGTGACTCCTAGGATCTCTCTCCTCTCTACTCCCCTCCTCCCCAGCTGACGTCACTTGAGCACCAGAAAACGATCTGATATACGGTATAATCTGCATTTTTTTTTATACAGCACAGGCACAAGGACACATAGCAGTCTATAACAGAGGGGATGGCATGCTTATACAATAGTGGCTTAACAACCACTTTAATACTGGTACAGTATAAAGGGTGGTTTGTGCATAAGAAAGCACAGAGACAGTAGATTTGGATGCAATCTGCTAGACAATGTAATAGCTATGCCAAAGTTACTTAGAGTAGGGTTCTTTACCACTAAACTGGAATCAACATATGAAGCAGAAAATTCAGCAATGTGCGGTGCATATAAACGTTAACTGCAATGTGAATACTAATACTGCAACTAGGTTAGCGTGCAGAATGTGAGAATGGCTGAGTTTGTTGCAATGTCTCCTAAGAGGTACCACTAAAATAAGTAATGGGCAATGGTCTGTGTGAAAGCTGTAATGGACAGTCTTTAGTCCTGAATCTTCAGCTGGCTAAAGTTGGGTCCCAATGTTACTGTTGGCATACATGAGAGCCAGGGGCACAGCGACAGAGGTCCTTCCGATTAGTTGTCCGTTCACTCTGGGTTGCTTGGGTGTCTCCAGTCCTCAACACAGCATGGAGTATCTCGGTCTCTCAGCACAGCAAAGGGCTTTCCAGTGGCTCCGTTTTTGTGTCTCTCTCTTGCTTTGCCTTCCAACCTGGATGCAGAGCCCAGCAAAATGCCTTTTTTTCTCTCTTCTCCCACACTGCTCTCTTTCTAATTTCACCCGGGAAAAAAAAGTAATTTGTCCTTCACTGATGCAGGCTTTTCTGGGTAATGTGGTCTGCAGCCCCCATTCACTGATGCAGTAGAGAGCATCCAAAAACTGCAACTCCCATGTCCGCTTCCCCTCCGCTAATTGACTCAAGTGGGCGGCACAGTGGTGTAGTGGATAGCAGCAAAATGGTCGCTGATTCGAATCCCGACCATAACATTACCTGCCTGGAGTTTGCATGTTCTCCCTGTGCCTGAGTGGGTTTACTCCAGGTACTCCGGTTTCCTCCCACGCTCCAAAGACATGCTGGTAGGTTGATTAGATCCTGTCTAAATTGGCCCTAGTATGTGTATGTATGAATGTGAGTTAGGGACCTTAGATTGTAAGCTCCTTGAGGGTAGGGACTGATGTGAATGTACAATATATATGTAAATTGCTGCGTAAATTGACGGTGCTATATAAGTACCTAAAATAAATAAGTTACTGCTGTCAAGAGGTAGGAGGAGCAGGAATGATCAGGGGATCTTCACAAAGAGACTGCAGTTACACCTCTCCCCTGTCGCAGCATGGTCACTCCAGTGTTGTGTGAGTTGGAGTTTGGCATTCATTTGTTATTGTATTTAAATTTGCTAGTACATCAACCCTCCCCCCAGATTGCTAATGCTGCTATCCAAAGCTGCCCCCTGTGCTCCTTCATCCACAGTGGGATCACTCTAATACAGGAAGTGTGTTACTTAAAGTGGAACTAAACCCTCCATATACCCAGTGAGGTGAGCAGCCTCAGATGATACACAGAGATGACACAAACCTCCCTATATAAGTCTTACATGTATATCTTCTGTCTCTACTTTGATATACTGTTTAGAAAATGCATGTTCTGTTAGATTTTCCACTTCCTCCTTCCTATCTAGGAGGGGTTGATAGCTAGACGTGAGACATTGTGAGAGACTATGAGAAAGCTGATTGGAGGAAAGGCACACACCCCCTTCCCACACATGCCGAGCCGTGCCTGTGTTTTGTTTAGCAGCCTGCTAATCTATTTTTAGCAACCTCCGCGACTCTAATTATATGTCCTGAATAACCATAATGAGTGAGAACTTATCAGGCTGATAACAGCTATGGAAGAAGAGACAGCTATGGGACATAGCTATTTGAAGAGAGATAAGAAAACACTACAGACAGATATGTCCAGCTCAAATGTCATGAATCGGGTTTACATCCACCTTAAGCTTAAAAAAGAAAATGAATACAACCACCACATCTAATGATTGGTAAGCTGCAATATATGACATTTTTGGTTCAGGGTTTAATACCGCTTTAATAAGGGAAGAAAAATCTGGAATGGCAGCACACCCACCAAAATAAAGCAAAATAATTTATTGTGCAAAATAGGGCAAAAATGGGGGTACAGGCGGGGGACAGAGGTTGACGCATTTCACACTATAAAAGTGCTTTGTCAAAACCAATATAACAAACTCATACCCTCAGAGCAAATATATAGCCACAAAACAGACATAATTACAAACATGTGCAAAAAATCAAGCTTGTCTATCCTTGGAGTGAATAAGAAAACCTGTCCAGAACTTCACACTGGTGAAAAAAACCTAATGTGAAATGTATTGTGTGAGATATAGCTTAAATATATATAATGATTAAATGTAAAATAATAAAAGCATATATTCATGTGGAAAAAAAAACATATGTTCATGTGAAAA
>BLSH010494108.1:212802-223077 GCA_018402905.1 Glandirana rugosa
TTTCGAAAGAAAATCCCCATAAACGTGTGGTGACCCAAAAAACACAAATAAGATACGTATTTTTTTTTCTGTCTTGTAAATTTTTTTTTTTTGATGAAAAATTAAAGGGCGACACATGTTACTGTCCCCTCATCCGCCCGACCCCTTACGCAGACTTTGGGACCTTGTTCGTCATAGGATACCCATGTAGAGCACAGACATACACGATGAACACCTCCCAACCGTTTACCAATTAATGGTTACCATAAACATTATACGTCGTCCTACCCCCAATTACATGACGGTGACTACGTAATTACTGGACACCGGCAATTAATTGGGGGTTAATGTACTGCCACTGATGCATTAATGACCTGTGGGCGTTAATTAACCCCTTTGTGCTGCATTAATGGCGTCAGTGTTGATTAACCCTTTCATGCTGCTGCATGAAGGGGTTAATTAACGGCCACAGGTCATTAATGCATCAGTGGCAGTACATTAACCCCCATCCTGCTGCATATTACAAATACCATTGGTAATTAACCATTTGCCAACCCTCCACAAGTAGCACATACAGACACGAGATGTACCCATAGGATACTGCTTGTTCCAGGGTTTCAGACGCATTCCCCAGCCCGCCTACTCCCCTGTCATTGTACACAGCGGGAAATTAAAAAGTAGTTTTTTTTTTTTAAATGTTCTGTCTTTTTTTTTATGCATAGAATAAACACAAAAAACCCAGTGGTGTGCAAATACCCCTAAAAGAAAGCTTTATTTGTGTGAAATATTTTGATTTACCACAGTCGCAAATTTACAGCAATAGGAAGCGGAAGGAGTAACGATAAAAATTTTACTGTTGGGGGTCCCCATAACTTGGGAAATTTTATCACGGGGTCACGGCCCTAGACAGGTTGAGAACCACTGACCTAAACGGTGTTCAAATCACATATGTGAGGCATCGCCGTGTGCGTTAGAGCGAGAGCAACAATTCTAGCCCAAGACCTCCTCTGTAATTCTAAACTGGTAACCTGTAAAGATTTTTAAAGCGTTGCATATGGAGATTTTTAAGTACCAAACTTCGGTGCCATTCCACAAGTGTGCGTAATTTTAAAGCCTGACATGTTAGGTATCTATTTATTCTGCATAACATCATATTTCACATTATACAAAAAATTTGGCTAACTTTACTGTTTTGTTTTTTTTTTTTTAATTCATGAAACTGTTTTTTTTTCCTAAAAAAAGGCGTTTGAAAAATCGCTGCGCAAGTAGCACGTTACATAAAAAGTGGCAACGACCGGCATTTTATTCCCTAGGATCTCTGCTAAAAAACACATATAATGTTTGGGGGTTCGGAGTAATTTTCTAGCAAAAAAATTATGATTTTTACATGTAGGAGAGGAGTGCTAGAATTGGCCTGGATGGGAAGTGGCTAATAACTTTCAAAGCATTTATCTATGTATTAAAATCCAACTTAACTTCCTGTTTAAACCAGCTAAATGCCTTAATGGTGCATCAGTGCAAATGGTGTGCAAAGCCTTACAGTAGTTTTCATTAGAGATCAGCCACAACCTGAAATTAAGCTGTTGCCCACCAGCTGTTGCAGAGTGAAGCTGCTGCATTATGTGGTGAAGCAGTGGTCTCACTGCTGATGTACGATGCTCTCATACTGATTTAGACCTACCGTATCAGACAGATCAGTGGTTTCCCACAGAGAGCAGGGGCCCTACTCTGCAGCATGCTGGCAGGAAACAGACTTTTCTGCTCAGGCTTTGGATGTTTTTAAGAAAAAAAAAAAACATAAAAACTGTGTGGATGCATCTGGAATGTATTTAAATGAAAAGCTCAGTTGGTCTTTAACCACTTCACCTCCGGAAGATTTACCCCCCTTGCTGACCAGGCCATACTTTGCGATATGGCACTGCGTTACTTTAACTGACAGTTGCAAGGTCCTGCAACTCTGTACCCAAATAAAATGTATGTCCTTTTTCCCCACAAGTAGAGCTTTCTTTTGGTGGTATTTATCCATGTTTTTATTTTTTGCGCTATAAACAAAACAATGCTGACAATTTTGAAAAAAATATCTAAATGACGCTAAACCTCACATAGATTGTGCAATAGTAAATGAATATACTTATACCACGTGTATTGTAAGAATACCCAAAAAAGGAAGATAATAAACACAAAAAATCCCCTCTACTGTATATATATATAATCATGTGTAGCAATACAGTTCCAGTGAATAGAACAACCTTACATAATCACAAGGCTGATTAACATAAATAGCACAAGGTTTAAAATTTCCACATCAAAATAGTGAAATTGTAGGGATGTGTACAGAACAACAAAAAGGTGAGGTGTGACCCCACATATAAAAAATCAAGTCCAAATTATCAAAAGTATATACAGTTCCCAAAAAGTGAAGACTAGAAAATAGTGAAAAATTGAAAAAATGAAGAAAATAAAGGTAAGTTCCTTCAGTTGCAGCAAGAGGAAAAAATATGTGCGAAATCTATATACATAAACTTTAATGTTCCATAGGGAGGTGCACCAATGATTATGACCAGAGCATAGTGGAAAAAGGGGAAAAAAGGTGAAATCAGGGTAATCAACCCCTCAAGACTTGAGGCTTACCGGATGGAAGCTATATTCACGCCTGAATATATTAGGGTCCAGATGTAACCAGAGGCACGTCACACTCTCCTCCACGTCCAAGGGACCTCCAAGGAGGGAGGGGGGGAAGAAGGCGTCACACAATCCTACGTTCGTCTGTTCCCTGTCTCCACTAAAGATGATCCTTGGCCAGAACAACACCAACAAAGGTTCCGGATGGTCCGATGGTAAGCTCAGAAACTTGGAAGGAAAAGAGGACTCTCCATAGTGTAAAAAAGCCTCTGCTGACCCTGGATCGCTGCAATACTTATTGTTTTAGTCTATAAGCTTATGGAATTTTAGAGATTTTTTTCAATAAAGCTACACCTTGTGATTGAGGCTTTTTTACACTATGGAGAGTCCTCTTTTCCTTCCACATTTCTGAGCTTACCATCGGACCATCCGGAACCTTTGTTGGTGTTGTTCTGGCCAAGGATCATCTTTAGTGGAGACAGGGAACAGACGAACGTAGGATTGTGTGACGCCTTCTTCCCCCCCTTCCCCCCTTGGAGGTCCCTTGGACGTGGAGGAGAGTGTGACATGCCTCTGGTTACATCTGGACCCTAATATATTCAGGCATGAATATAGCTTCCATCCGGTAAGCCTCAAGTCTTGAGGGGTTGATTACCCTGATTTCACCTTTTTTCCCCTTTTTCCACTATGCTCTGGTCATAATCATTGGGGTACCTCCCTATGGAACATTAAAGTTTATGTATATAGATTTCGCACATATTTTTTCCTCTTGCTGCAACTGAAGGAACTTACCTTTATTTTCTTAATTTTTTCAATTTTTCACTATTTTCTAGTCTTCACTTTTTGGGAACTGTATATACTTTTGATAATTTGGACTTGATTTTTTATATGTGGGGTCACACCTCACCTTTTTGTTGTTCTGTACACATCCCTACAATTTCACTATTTTGATGTGGCAATTTTAAACCTTGTGCTATTTATGTTAATCAGCCTTGTGATTATGTAAGGTTGTTTTATTCACTGGAACTGTATTGCTACACATGATTATATATATACAGTAGAGGGGATTTTTTGTGTTTATTATCTTCCTTTTTTGGGTATTCTTACAATACATGTGGTATAAGTATATTCATTTACTATTGCACATTCTATGTGAGGTTTAGCGCCATTTAAATATTTAAATATCCCTATACGATTTGTTTGGTCGGTTTATGGCAGCTTACCATTGAATCTATCTCCCTAGCCTAGCACAGTTTTACTACTTGAATTTTGAAAAAAAAATTTTTTTGGACTTTCTGCTATAAAACATAACCAATAAAAAACTGTAAAAAATCAAATGTCTCTATCAATTTAGGCTAATATGTATTCTGCTATATATTTGGTAAGAAAAATCCCAATAAGCGTATATTTATTGGTTTGTGCAAAAGTTATAGCGTCTACAAACTATGGGATATTATTATTTATTTATTAAATTTTTTTTACTAGTAATGGTGGCGATCAGCGACTTATAGCGTGACTGCTATATTGCGGCAGACAGTTTGGACACTAACTGACACTTTTGACGCTTTTTTGGGACCGGTGACATTGTTACAGTGCACAGTGCTAAAAATATGAGCTGTCACTGTACTAATGACACTGGCTGGGAAGGGGTTAACATCAGGGGCGATCAAAGGGTTAACTGTGTGCCTTGGGAGTGCTTTTGTGTACTGTGGGAGTTGTGTTTACTAAAGGAAGGCATAGATCCGTGCCCCTGCTTTGCAGGAACAAAGGATCAATTCCTTCCCTACTGACAGAACAGAGATGTGCCTTGTTTACATAGGCAGATTGCCATTCTGTCTGTGTACTAAACAATCGGCAGGTGATGGCGGACATCGAGTCTGCGGTACCCGCTGCTGGGCTCCCGCTGTGTGTGATCGCATCGGAAGCGAGTCGCTGGCAGTAAAACTGCTATAGGATGGTCAGCAAGTGGTTAAGGAACATATTTTTAAAGCGGTGAATCTCACATTCACCGCAGGTGGATCTTCTAGATGCATGTGTTTCAAATGACAGTGATTGATTTACCACCAGTGAATGTTTGGTGAAAGCCACATTCACTGATTTATAAATAGGTACTTTCATACATTTTATCAACAGATTAAATCATAGTATTTGGCAAGGTACCCCGCTTTAGGAAACAGGTAAGTATATTGGGTGTTCAGGTTGCCATTTTGTTATGGTTATGGTTAATATCTGACTTTAGGCCCACTTTAAAACTCAAAGTGATACTTAATGTAAAGTTTTGTTTTTGTTTCCTTTAACAAACATGTCATACTTATCTGCTCTGTGCAATGGTTTTGCACATAGCAGCCCTGAACTTCCTCTTCTTGGGTCCCCAACTGGCATTCCTGGCTCCTCCCCCTGCTAAGTGCCCGCAGTGGAAGCAGCTTGCTATGGGGGCAATTGTGCGTGTTTGCTCCCAAACCGGCATGGCTCAGCCCAACCCTCCACTCCCACCTCACTGCCTGTGATTGACAGCAGCAGGAGCTAATGGCTCCCACTGCTGTGTTGTGTGAGCCAATGTGGAGGGAGAGAGCCGGGGGAGCCACTGCTCTCCTGCACATCGCTGGATCAAGGTCAAACTCGTAAGTATAGGGGGGGGGGCTGAGGGGGCTGCATGAAGGTTAAAAAAAAACCTTCAGCTTTTAGAACTACTTTAACAGTAATGTTAGACTTTTCAGAAAAGTATATAAATGAAGCAACTTTTGTTTAATTCTATGACTAAAGCATCCTATATACATTAAGTAGTGGCCAGGTATGCATGAAAATGAACAATTTTCCTGGTTCCTGCCAGGATCCCTAAATTCCTCCCCCAGTACCCCTCACACTGCTTCCGAGGCTGTAACACACCAGGCACACATGTCCACATTTGGTGGGAGTGCCCCTCAGCCCACACCTTTTGTTAGGATGTGTTTGGGATCCTTTCAACCATGTTTAATACTTCCTTGCCACCAGACCCAACAGTAGCACTTGTGAACCATTGCAAAAGCATGGAAATCCTGCTCACTATGTACCCTGTAAAATAGAGGGTCACATGAGCAATGATCCACACCAAAACTGAAGCAGGCATACTCGATAGAGTGTCTGCATTTGAAAAGCTCTGGAGACCGTGGATCGCCCATTACCTACCCCCCAGTCCTCGATAATTCTCTTTTACTACCTTAAGGCTGGAACCACACCTCTTCTATCCTAAACACAACCTGTCGCTGGCTATGGTCCTCTCTAGGGGCCCCCCAACCTCTCCACCCCCTCTGCCATTCCCTCACCCTCCACATCTTCTTCTTCTTCCCCTCTTTAAACCACCTTGCTCACTCTTATCTCTTGCTTCTCACTTCCTCCAAGGTCTGATTGGTCCTTTTTTAGCCCAAGAATGCAGGGACCACAGACCTCCCACTTCTTTTTATTGATTTCCCTTTTTGGGGACTTCTGGGCAGAATGGTTCTATGGTCAGCACACGGGACATTCTCATGTGACATTACCTTTGCTTAGCACTGGGGAAAAGATTGTATTATACCCCTAATGTCCCAAGCCGAGCTCCTTCTCTGATTCATTATAGACTATGTCCCTTTTGATAAGTCTACTTGAAGTTGCATTATTATGGATAACAACCTTCTCTACCTGAGGCTCACCTCTTACAGCGGTTGTATCCCCATTTTAGTGATTTTTTTCCTACAGGTAAGCCTATAATAAGGCTTACCTGTAGGTAAAATGAATATCTCCTAAACCTGCACAGTTTAGGAGATATTCACCTTGCAATCAGCCACTGACGTCAGCGGTGCATGCCCAGTGAAGTTTCGGCGAAGGCTCGGCGTATATCGCCGGACCTTGCCAGATACCTTGCTGGAAAGACCAGCTCCCACGCATGCGTGAAAGTGATGTCTTGCAGCTTCGGCCACTCACAGCGACAGGGCCGCGAACCCGGAAGGACGTTCCGAGGGAAAATGTCAGCTCCCTCTGCAGGGACCGAGCGGCCCTGTGGTAGCTTTGTTCTGAGGTAGGTATATCATAATGAGCTAGTATGTGGTGCATACTAGCTCATTATGCCTTTGCCTTACAGGTGTTTTTATTTTTTTTCTGTGGGAATACAACTGCTTTAAGGTATATTTAGTATTGCTATGCAAGCCTGAAGGTTGTAATATGCTAGTAGTTTTACACATTATGTTGCTTGTAGACTGTTTTTGTACCTATCTCTTTTTTGCAATTGATATTGAGATTGAATTTGAACTGTAATTTGCATATTTCAATAAAACATTTGAACAAGAAAATTAACATTTTTTGTACAAACATAAGGCAAACTTGGAGGGGTAGGCCATCACACACAAGAATATCACTAAAATACCCAATGCTATAGCAACCTGTCAGACAAGTCTCAGAATGAAAATTGAAGAGTCAAAACTGATGAATCCGTACTGCAACAGGACTCCCAGGCCCAATCCCGCATCAGTGAAATAGTAGACATGCTCCCTCCACAGACCTCCGAAATGTGCCAGTTACAAGACTCAGTCCCCATGTTTCAGCCATGTACTGAATAATCAAGTCTACCCCTGGAGGTTCAATGTGGTAGCACTGCCAGAGAGGGTGGTGGGCACTTAACCCGGGACCTTTTTTGAATGCCTGCGTATCTCCCTGTTTGAGTACTGCACCTTCTCAGAGGGTTGTATTGAAGAGCAGCGCCGTAACCCATCTCTTGCAAATCTTCCCACCCTGGCACCCTGAACCTACCACCACCTTGAGTCCACTATTTTTCTTGAAAGACCCATTGCCAACCACCCTCCTAAGCCTTAACTCAATATCCATTGTAGCCATTTTCATGTATCTGGGTATTGTCATTTCCATTCTCTAACAATGGCCCACTATATGCCCTGAAAGCAAGATGTTGCATTAACTTGGTTAAATTATTCTGATTTCCAAAATACTTTATAAGTACATATACATGGACTCAAGTTGCCATTACACAAGCTCATTAAAGCTAATTATTGTAGTGGCTTAGCCAGGGAAGCGACCAGACGTGTGGATGCCGAGCTCCGTCTGACCAAATACCAATCCTCCCCCATCCACTATCCTGAGGCATCGTACAGAGGTACAAATACCTCCATCACCCTACCTGAGGTACGCACTAAAGCCTGATATCACTTTGGAACCACTTCTCCACCCTTGACCGCGGCGGACTAGGCCGCGACTTGATCCCCGGCCTAAATTTGCGGCCGCAGTTCCACTTCCGGAGCGCCGCCGCTCTAAGTATTGTATCCTCCACCCTCCCTGGGTCATCCACAACAGTCCAGCACCCAGTGGGCACTGACAAGTCTCTGACACCCGCAGTGGACTAGGCCACATCTTGATCCCCGGCCTAAATTAGCGGTCGCGATACCGCCACCATTCCATCGGACGCAGTAACTCCCGCCCACCCAGAGGCCAACGCAGTGAGCCAGCTTCCAGTGAACCCAGCGGATCGATGCATCTCCACCTTCACCACCACTGACTGATCCCAAAAATGACTCCACTACGACCCAAGAAATGCTCAAGTCACCAATGGCTACATATCCTACTACAGGACAACCAGTCCTCGACACAACCCTCAAGGATATGCTTCTCTCTCTCCAATCCTCACTGATGACTGAACTGTCCACTCTAATCACAACGCTCTCGACCGAAGTGAAACAAATCGACCATAGAGTCTCATGCTTGGAAACGGGCGTGGAAGCATGTGTCACTACCGTTAACAATATCATAGACGCAGTGGATGAAGTCAAGGAGGAACAGTCATGGATGAGAGCTAAAATTGCGGATCTAGAAGACAGATCTCGACGCAACAATGTAAAGCTCAGTGGAATCCCGGACCTCATGAGATTGGTCCTACCCGAAGCATCACCAAGGGATATTATAGTCGACAGAATCCACAGAATTGCCAAACCGTCCCATCTCGCAGCCTCGATCCCCTGAGATGTTCTAATGCGGGTTCATTTTTTCCAAACCAAAGAAACTACTGGTGGCTATGAGAAAAACACCCAACCTGCCACATCCCTATGAAAACCTACAGATTTATCCAGATCTCTCCAAATACACCCTACAACTTCGTAGAGATTTGAACCCCATAACCAAAGGCCTACATAACCACAAAATCCAATTCAAGTGGAAATATCCAGCCTCCCTCCTGATAACAAAAGATGATGTCACTCACAAAATTGATAACCTCAAGGACGGCATGCATCTGCTCCACCGATGGGGAATAATTCCTGAACCCCCGCTAGACACCTCCCTTCTCCAACCTTCTCCTGGATCCGCAAAACCACAACGCAACAGAAGCAGAAGAGCACCAGATAGCATTCACAGACCGCAACGCAGGGCGAACATCTCCTGACATAATCTTCTGAACTCTGCAGTCACCACCTGCCCAACCCACCCAGTCGCTTACAAGAACTGTACGCCCCACAGCGGTGAAACTGATTTCCAGATATACTCACCGTTCTCCTTTTTTTTTTCTTCTCCTTTTTCCTTTTTCATCCACCTTTTTTTTTTTTTTTTTCTCCTGAATACAACCTTGCATGTTACAATCTTGTTATCTCACTAACAAACTTTTGTTCCACCAGTACCCACATTGCCAAAAGTTGATACAACAACCCTCCAGCGAGCCCATCATCCAGAACCTTCTACAAGAGACAGGAATACCACTAGCTGTAAGTGAGACATTAACCTTATACTCCCAACCAGCATAATACCTTTGAAAATTCTATCAATCAACGCACACGGGCTTAATCACCCGGCGAAAAGACATTCCCTATGGCGCTCAGCACAAGGGTCACAAAGTGACATCTTATGTGTGCAAGAAACACACTTTCTAGCTACCTCTCCTCCTAAATGTTCCAACAAGCAGTTTCCCCACATATACACAGCATCCTTCACTGAAAAAAAGAGAGGGGTGTTAATTGCCATCAGAAATACGGCTCTCTTCTCTCTCCAGCAGAAACATGAGGACCCTCAAGGAAGATTCCTCATCTTAGTATGTACCATCAATAAACAACAATATACGATCATTAACATTTACGCACCTAACGTTCACCAACAAGACTTTCTACAGAGAGTAATGCTCATTGCCAAACCATTACAACAGGGCCATTTATTGCTTTGTGGAAACTTTAATACCATAGTCGACCCTCACGTGGACTCTACCACCGCAGCTAAAAGAAGGGAATCACCCCTGAAGAAGTTTCTCAAGCAACACAACCTATTTGATGTGTGGAGGTGCCATCATGGGTCGGAAAAGGACTTCACGTACTTTTCCCCGGCCCACAAAACCTACTCTAGAATAGACTTGTTCTTAACTGATAAATGGCCTGGGTACTACCGTGGAGGTGTGTAGTTTATCCAACACAACGAACTCTTTGAAGAAGTCCCCACTAAGGGAAGAAAATCGACGCCACCATCTCAGGTGCACTCCCAGCTGATACCATAATTTCAAAGGTGTTTCGTTATTTACCGGGACAACATTACCAAACCGTTACTCGTAATGAGAGACATCTTTCAGAACAACCACTTGCAATCCACGCATTTACAATTACTAGCATATAACAACAAATAACTACCATGTATGATTCTACTCCTTAGAAGGAACTCCCAGGAGTACAAAGACGACCTCTCTCT
>BLSH010494109.1:31245-61561 GCA_018402905.1 Glandirana rugosa
ATGAAATCCTTTAAACTGAAACGACCTATGTTCTGTATTCGTCATCCCTACTCGGCTTGTGGGTGGCTAAGCCGAACGGGGTCTTGTGGTTATTGTCCGTTATTCAAACAAACTTATGTGTTTGGGATAATTGGAGGGACCGCCATACTAATAAAGTCTAAAAACCACGACTTTCGCCATGTTAATAAAACGTACTTTTAAACCACAAAATATAACATCCGGACATTAAGAATCCTTATTGAGTGAATTTAGACAGGTTTGTTCTCAGATCATCTGTAGGGCCCGTACTTTTTCAAACTTTTTACTTTAGTATTTAATATTATATTATTTATTGATTTTTATTAATAGTTTTTATTATTATATTATCATTATTTTACATAAGTTATTACATTAGTTTGGTTTTTTAATTATTTTTAGTTATTTATTATATTATAATTTATGATTTCATTTTTCAAACTTTTTCATGCCCGGGATGTCTACTAGACTCTTGTTTGGACAGATTTAAGTGAGTTATTCCTAAGAATTACAGGCCTACAATATAAAACACCAAATTTTCATGCAAAATAATTGTACCGCTTTCAGCACCAAAAATCTGAAATAATCATACCGCCAGGGAGGTTAATAGGGTTTGTGTATTCAAACAAACTTATTGCCTGTTATTGGTGTTCTGGGGCAAGCCGAATCGGTGGGTGTTCGGCTCATCCCTACTGCTTATGTCTTGTATCCAGCAAAGTCAAATTTCCTAAAGTACTTCAAGTGGAACTAAGGGCAAAATCAAGCAGTCTCCCCTGCTTTACTACTTGTTGATCCTGTCAATTTTTATTCTGCTTCCTGACATGGGTTGACAGCACGGTTTGAGTTGCAGTAAAATAGCACATCAGCAGTGTTGTCACCTTATGGACAGGATAGTCTTAGATGGACATGCAGTTTTCAATGGACTTAAAGTAAAAGACAAAAAACAAACTCCAGATAAAACTTTTTAAGCAGTTACAGCAACAGTTGCCATGCAAGATCCAGGGTCATGTAATCATCCAAGTCCCACCCCTAAGCATTTCGTAACAGGGCACATGGCTTCCTCTGGGAGATTCTACTTTTGGAAATAAGGTTTAAACCATATGAATAAAAGTTGACTGTTGGAAACACTTCTGCCAGTGTAATATGATGTCCCCCACCGCTGTAACTGCCCTGGACAGCTTGGACTGTTACAGAAAGCAGAAAAATATTGCATCTTTTGGCAAGGTCAACAGGTTTTAGACAGTCGCTGCATGGCATTAAAAAAAGGGTGGCTGAGCCGCAGCTTTACAGCCCCCTGGCTGCCCACTCGGTACAGCTAGGCAGGACTGTACACATGCATTGGCTCTCTCCTTCAGAGCTGTGGCATTTTTAACTTGGGGAGTAGAGTTTGACCTGAAGCACCACTTGACCAACTCACCCATTGAATTCATAGGGGCTGCTCTGCAACTATGTGCAATGCATGCAGTTGTGGCATTAGAGGGTTAAATCAGGTGGTGAGCAGGCCATATAACACTTCCTCGCTGACTGTCAAATATCCCTATGAAAAGCAAAACCGAACATGGGTCGCTCTTCAGAGGGCCCCACAAACGTTAAAATAGCCCTTATAGGGAAACCCAGGAAAACAAAAAGTGCTGTGATAGCGCTATTGACAGACTGCAAGGTCTATGAATTGTTTTTTTTTTGCCCATAGTTCTACTTTAACCATAAAATGAATAAAGGTTTGTACAGTCACTCTATGAATTAGTTAATATTGTAAGTAAGTAAAGCTGTGTGATTTCTCAGTAGTAGTAGCAAAATAAGTTTTACATTGCCTCCCCTGAGTTGCCCTTGTCAATCTCTTGAAAGTCCTGTCTCTAAGAATGATACAAACTAACACAGCAAGGGAAGGAGGGGAGGGTTCTGCAGATCATTGGCTGCAGCAGAGGAAGGGGAGGAGTCTACAGATCATTGGCTGCAGCGGAGGGAGCGGATAAGTCTAAACATCATTTGCTGTAGCGAAGGGAGGTAAAGAGTCTGTAGATCATTGGGTACAGCGGGGGGAGGGGAGAAGTCTGCAGATTATTGGTTGCAGTAGGAGGAGGGGAAATGTCAGCAGATCACTGGCTACAGCAGAGGGAGGGGAGAACTCTGCAGATCATTGGCTGCAGTGGAGGTGAACTTTTCCTTAAGGGCTCTTTCACACGTCACCCGTTTTGACGGGTTCCGCTGCTCATTGGGGATCCATCCGTTGATCCCTGCTGAGCCAGAGGATGACAGGACCGTCTCTGCACTCCGCGCAGAAATGGACCTGTCAGAGCTCCTCTCTCCTCTATGGGGGATCGGATGAACACGGATCGTCTGTCCGTGTTCATCCGAACCGATCCGCCAGACGGATGGAAAATAGGGTTTCCATCCATCTGTGTTTAGCGGATTGGAGTGGATTGGATATCAGCAGACATGTTATCGCTGACATCTGTCGCTCCATAGAGGACAATGAAGTGTCCGTTTAGGTCCGCCTGAAAAACTGACAGACGGACCTGAACGGTCCATGCGTGTGAAAGGACCATTAATTGAACAAGCTGAAGTTAGAAGCTGATTGGTCGTTATGCACAGCTGCAGCAGATTCTCTAGAGTACTCTAGAACCCCCTAAGGCCTCTTTCACACGACGTTCCGTTCAGGTCCTCCAGTCCATTTTTTCAGGCAGACCTGAACTGACACTCCATGCAGCCCTATGGAGCGGCAGATGTCATCGGAGACATGTCTGCTGACACCCGTCGCTCTCCAATCCACTCCAGACCCATAAAGTCTGATGGAGGAAAACCCTATTTTGACATCTGTCTGTGGATCGGATGACAATGGACAGGCGGATCCATTGTCATCCGATTTCCCATAGAGGAGTATGTGTGCATATGCATAGTGAGCAGAGACGAATCTGTCATCCGCTGATCCCCACTGAGCAAACGGAGTCCATTTACAGACACGGCAGTGTGAAACCGGCCCAAGTGTTCATTGGGAAAGTCAAAATGTAGGAAATACGTTTTGATGGCTAGCTGAATCGTTTTTGGGGGTTCAAGGTGTTGGCTCATTTTGTCAGGCATTATTTCTTACATATAACTAAAAAAATCATACTTTTATATGCGTATGCACAGTGAAGCAATTGCTTTATCCAAACTGTAGAACATGTGCCTGATAAACTATTTGCGGTGTAGTGTGAGAAACTGCGACAGGAAAATTATGTATGAAACTGTCGCAAAAACAAGCTGACAAATTATAAATTATGCTGGAGGTACCATAGGAATCGGGCATCACCTACTAAAGCGCTTACTCTATGAGCTCAGCGAAGCTGGACCCCATACAATCAGCACAAATAATAAGAGAAGCACACTCAAGTGTGTTTCTTCAGCGCTATGTTTGTGCTGTTTTGTGCTGCAAAAATTTACATTTGGGCTGCTTTTATTTTTAAGATATTAGCAATTGTTTTTTCCAGACTATGACATCACCTAGCCCTCCTACAACACCCCGAAGACACGAAACTGGGCTTGTTGGTTAGTGCTACATTTGTGCTGCTAAAATTTTTATTTGTGCTGTTATGGTTTCTTAGTTATAACAGTTTATTTTTTATCAACCCTCACCCAGTTTGCCCCCCTACATTCAACAAAAATAAAAACTCAGGTGTGTTTCTCTACTGCTACGTTTGTGCTGTTTTGTGCCCCAAAAAAATTTAATTTGCGCTGCTTTTATTTTTAAGATATTAGCAATTGTTTTTTCCAGACGATGACATCACCCAGCCCCCTTGCAACAGTCAAAGGACACAGCAGTGGCTTACCTGTAATGGAGCCTCACCAGTGTTCCCAGCAATGCAGCCTCACCAGTGTTCCCAGCAATGCAGCCCGACCAGTGTCCCCAGGAATGCATCCTTACCAGTGTCCCCAGCAATGCGGCCTTACCAGTGTCCCCAGCAATGCGGCCTCACCAGTGTCCCCAGAAATGCAGCCTTACCAGTGTCCCCAGCAATTCCCAACAATGCAGTCTCACCAGTGTCCCCAGCAATGCAGCCTCATCAGTGTCCTCTGCAATGCAGCCTACCAGTGTCCCCAGCAATGCAGCCTCACCAGTGTCCCCAGCAATGCAGCCTTACCAGTGTCCCCAGCAATTCCCAGCAATGCAACCTCACCAATGTCTCCAGCTATGCAGCCTCACCAGTGTCCCCAGCAATGTAGCCTTACCAGTGTCCCCTGCAATTCCTAGCAATGCAGCCTTACCAGTGTCTCCAGCAATGCCACCTCACCAGTGTCTCCAGCAATGCAGCCTCACCAGTGTCCCCAGCAATGCAGCCTTACCAGTGTCCCCAGCAATTCCCAGCAATGCAACCTCACCAATGTCCCCAGCTATGCAGCCTCACCAGTGTCCCCAGTAATGCAGCCTTACCATTGTCCCCAGCAATTCCCAGCAATGCAGCCTTACCAGTGTCTCCAGCAATGCAGCCTCACCAGTATCCCTAACCATGCAACCTTACCAGTGTCCCCAGCAATGCACCCTTACCAGTGTCCCCAGCAATGCAGCCATACCAGTGTCCCCAGCAATGCAGTATCACCAGTGTCCCCAGCAATGCAGCCTTACCAGTGTCTGGTTTGTGCTGTTTAAATGTCCCTTCTATCGTTTTTGTGCGTTATTAATTGATTTATTAAAGGTCACCAAAGGTCACTCAGCCCCCCTACAACATCCAAAAGAGACAAAGCCAGGCTTACATTCAGTTTCTAAGGACTACATATCCCATGGTGCCTTGCTGCCTGCAAGTAGTGATTTCAGCACCTCTGTAGTTCAGAAGGCAGGTGTTTCGTCACATTAGGTGACTCGGCAAATCTGGTAATGGAAGTGACGTTCCGTTGGGCCATCTTGGTACACCCCACACTCGGCCGTATTAAGCCTACAGTTAGAAGTCAGCAAGCGGACATCTTTTTACACCCACCGAGTCCTGCATTTCACACTTATTTTCAGCAGTAAGCTGAGCTTATATAGTGAAATACAGTATTTTGAAATATGTTAGACTGTTTTGATGTTGAATTGTAAAAGCAGCAGTGTGCTGTCACATCAGCAAACCTGTATGATCAACAGGCTTGTCGCTGCTTTTCAAATAAAACATCAAAACAGTGATGGCTGTGATGGAACATCATTTCCGTTACCAAATTTCATGGGTCGCCAATTCTGACAGAACACAGGCTCTGTGAAATGTGTGACACAGCAGTGCCAACATAGGCCATAGTGAATATGTGTCACAAAATTCAAGGAACAAAATGTGTGGGGATCTTGACAAAGTAAGTTTACAAGCTTCAAGATCATGAATAGGTGAGAAATATTCAAAATATAATGTGGAAATTAATATCTGGTGTTACTTTTTTTGAAACATAAGTTTTTATTTTTCAAGAGAAGAGCATATCCAGGAGATATAATTCGCATTTGGAAATATGTATATGAAGGTAACAGACAATTCAATACAAGGTAAGTTCATTGAAACTTCATGTTAGGCATAGAATTAACACTTAAGTTGAACCTAGGAAGAGAGGACTGGGAGGACAGAGCGCGTTGTCCCTGGAAGTGGGACAGCGCCTCCTGTCCGTGCAGAGTAGCAGGTGAAAATGATAGGGGTTCACCACCGAGTGATGAATAACAGACAGGATCGGACCATATAACAGTGCATAGTCGCTCTAAGGAGATCTCTGCTTAGGATGGTAAATTGCACTTGGGGTGCTGTAACCACAGTGTCCATCTTCTCTGAAAGAGTGGGATTTGCAAGTGGGCCTTGGCATACATAAATTCCATGAGGCATTGGTCATTTAAGGAGGAGAGTATGTCTCCTATAGAAGGGGGATCAGCTGATTTCCACTTCCTGGCGATGGAGAGTCTAATGGAAATAAGTACATGTGTTAAGATCGCATGAGTGTGGCTTGGCCAGGAGTCAAGGTCCAGCCCAAAGAGTATCAGTTGAGGAGAGAGGGTTACAGATTTGCTTAAGAGATCTGAGACGAAGTTAGTGACATTATGCCATAAGGAGGCCAGTTTGGGGCAGGACCACCTGATTAGTATGGTGGTTCCCTACAGACCACAAGATCTTCAGCATTGGGCCATGGTTGTGGGGTAGATATTGGGGAGTTTTGCTGGGGTAAGGTACCAGTTGTGAAGTTGTTTTTGTAATCCTTCCCAGTGGGTAATACATTTGGAGAATTTCAGAGGCAATTGTAGAGTGTGGAGCCATTGTTGGGGGGTATACGTGCAACGGAGCTGGATTTCCCATTTTAGGATGTTGTAGGGTTTTTTGTCTGCGGGAATGTTAGTCAACAGGTTGTAGAAGTAGGATATGCCCTTTTTTGTAGAGTTGGTATTGAGATAGAAGCGTATGGTGTGTTTCACTAGTGGGTTGCTTGAGCAAGGCAATTTGGAGAGCAGGGAGCTGACTCTGAAATATTTGAAGAGATCTTTTGCTGGGATCAGAAATTTATTCCTGAGCTGCTGGAAGGAAAGAAGCACAGTTCTATCATACAGGTGCGCTAAAGTGGTAACTCCAGCTTGAGACCAGCTGGAGAGGGAAATGTCTGGCATAATGGATTGTAAAGATAGTAGGGATATATATTTTAGGACTGCATGAGATATCCCATCCGAAGATTGCAAGAGCGAATGCCATGTTCTAGTTGTGGCGTTTACTGTGTATAAGAAATTATGTTGCTTCTTGTTCTGTAGCAGTATTGCAGAGAGTGTTTGTCTAGGGTCTGACGCTAAGGCTGCTTTCTCAATTTGGAGCCAGGGAAATTGCGTGGCTGGGGTCCACCAGCTTTTTGCTTGTTCAAGTATAGTAGCTTTGTAGTATGCACTGATGTTAGGTGTGCCCATTCCCCCTGTAGCAGTTGGTGAGCATAAAGTAGATCTTTTAATTCTCGGGTGTTTATTGTTCCAGATGAATGATGACACAATTGCTTGTAATTTATCGAGATAAGAGCGTAAGAAGGGTAAAGGTAGAGTTCGGAAGTAGTAGAGTATATGTGGTAGCAAATACATTTTTGATCCTGCCCACGATGCTTGTAGATTTTCCAAGTTTTGTGTCATCTTATGTAATTTGTACAATAGTTGCACAAAATTTTGCGTGAGCAAATGTGAAGAGGGCGAGGTCAGAGAAATCCCGAGATAAGGAAGTGTGGAGTCTGGAGCCCAGGAGAAGGATGAGTTTTTGGCAATGCTACGTTTGACCGGACTTTCCAAGTTGATGCCAATCATGGCTGATTTAGAGTAGTTTATTTTATATAGGGATGCCTTACTAAAGAGGTCTAGTGTTTGGTGGAGATGTGGGAGCGAAAGTTGGGGTTCTGTGATGGAAATGATCACGTCATCTGCATAAAGACCGATTTTGTGAGTGACTATAGATATACATCGAATAGAATTATTGGAGCGTATGGCTATCGCTAACGGCTCCATAATTAGAGGAAAAATTAATGGGGACAGAGGGCAACTCTGCCGTGTGCCATTAGATATTTTGAAAGAGTCTGAGAAAATTCCTGAGTTGACCACTCTGGCGTTGGGGGCTAAGTAAAGAGCCATAATAGCTTCTAGAAGGGGACTTGAGATGCCGAATTTTAGGAGTACTGCCTTTAGGAAACTCCAGTCCACTCTGTTGAATGCCTTCTCTGCATCAAGCGAGAGGAACAGAGAAGGCGTTTGACTGCGTTCCACCCATTGGAGTAGGTTGATATATCTCCTCGTACCGTCTGAAGCTTGTCTGCCATTCATAAAGCCCACTTGGTCTGGATGTACCAGTTGGGATATCACAGAGGACAAGCGGGATGCTAAGAGTTTGGCATAGAGTTTCGTGTCCATATTCAATAGGGAGATCGGCCGGTAATTGGCCGGATCCTCTGCTGGTTTACCGGGTTTGGGAATAGTGGTTATTGTTGCTGCTAGTGATTCTTCCGGGATCGTTCCTGTCTGTAAAGTGTGGTTAAATGCTTGTAGTAGGAATGGGTTGAGTGTGCTTGCGAAATGTTTATAGTAGTCGTTGCTAAAGCCATCTGGCCCTGGCGCTTTGTGTAGCGGTAAGGAAGTGATTGCCTTTTTCAGGTCATAGTCGGCAAAGGGAGTGGAGATGTTTTGTATTTGTACATGTGAGAGGGATGGTATTTTTAGATTGTCTAGGAAGCATGATATATCATGAGGGGTGGGAACTGCCATCACGCCTGACTCAGCTAAGTTATACAGTTGAGCATAAAATTGTTGGAAGAGGTTAGCTATGTCTTTAGGGTTAGAAAGGTTAGTTTTATCGTGGGAGAGAAGATAGGGAATTTTCGTTTGCATAAATGTTTATCTGGTTGATGTTAAATGTTGACCTGGTCTAGCAGTTGGAGGGTAGTAGCATTACGGTTTTTCTTCTCCTGGGCGCCAAACTTCATAAGTAAACCTCTGATAACTGCCTTATGGGCATTCCAACAGGTAAAAAGTGACGTCACAGAGTTTGCATTAAGATAAAAGAAGTCGCTCTGACCATCGGGGGGCGTGGCTAACGGAGCACGAAGGTGGACGTCTCTCAGAGGAGCTCTGAGAAGTATTGACAAAAAACCCAGGGAATCCTCCGATTTTACGGTCGGGTGCGACTCCATACAGAATAGGTACAGTATACACACCCAGACGAACCTACAATCCCAACAATAGGGGACATAACCTCCGCAATCCGGCCTGGATACGGACAAATCGCCTTGCCTTAGATCCGAGCAGGCAGCCATATTGGCAGGCCGCATCCCACCACTAAGTTCCACCGGCCTTTCAGTTCTCTTACCACCGCACACCAATCCAAGAGGGGGAGACAGCGGGGAGGCCCACGGACATCACATAGCCTGAACTAGGCTGAGGACACTGTGGATCCCTGGAACGAGCGGCGCAGCACATCACCCCCTCCACAAGCCCTCGCCCTCTCCACAAGCCCTCGCCCTCTCCACAAGCCCTCGCCCTCTCCACAAACCATAAACCCAGCGGGGGTGAACCTCTACCATAAAGCGGGAATAAAAATTGTGAACCACTAGACTCCCTGACGATCAGCGGTCATTACGCGGGGCTCCGCGAAGACAATTCCAAGGGACCGGCGATCGCGCATCTACGCGAGCCCGTGGCTTCAAACCGGCCTAGCTCACTAGGCCCGGCGGCCATCTTAGGACTCCCTAGGAACACTTAAAACAGGAGGAAAACGACACCATCTATACAGTCACATACAGACATCCTCCGGAGGGGGACTAAGGACAACCAGTGGGGTGTCCAGGAGGGGCCTGAAGCACCAGAGGGGACACAGGGCCAGGGTACAGAATAATAGCGGCGGCCATATTGGGACTCCACAATCATACCCCACGACCAATAGCATAAAAAAGAAATACTGGGATTCCTTACTGGATCATATCAAATACAATACTAAACATTGTCTCTAGAGAAGGTCACGAGACTTATACTGGGAGAAACGCCAGGAGCACAACATATATGAATCAAGCACCAACCCTATAGGATGACCACCTAGAAAGCCTCACTGGCAGCAAGGGGAAGCACTACATCGACTACAGCCCGCCAAACACCAGTTCCTCCACTAATATCACGAATATGTCCAGAAAGAGGGTAGGAGAATATAAAACACAAAAACTGACATCATTATTTTTTAAACCGGCCCCCCCAATCAACAAGGACCAAACAGGCAAACGAAACAGCGAAGCATACACAGACTTACCGGATGAGTTTCCTGACGAACCTCCTACGCTGACTAGCCCACCCTCCCCCACACACCTAGCAGGGGAAAACCCTATAACTGGTAGTCCAGCCAAAGCCAGAATGCGTATAGACGCAGCAGTACCTGCTACGCGAGCAAGAGATCCTACAGCAGAGGCACTAGGCGACGACGCAATACTGAGCTCCTCCATGGCAGCTTTCCCAACCACCGGTCAACCGGTATTAGACACCACTCTTAAAGATATGCTCCTTTCCCTTCAAACTTCACTGATGAATGACCTATCTTCTCTACTCACAAAAGTAACCACTGATGTAGGTCATATCCAAGACAGAGTTACATGTATTGAAACCGGGATGGAGGCATGTGTGTCTACTGTCAATAATATCATAGATACGGTTAATGAAGTAAAAGAGGAACAATCCTGGATGAGAGCAAAAATAGCAGACTTAGAACACAGATCTCGTCGCAATAATGTCAAATTACGCGGTATACCAGAGAATATCCAACCTCAAGATCTACAAAGATACGCCAAAGAACTTATACGCCTAGTTCTCCCCGAAGCTTCCCCAAGGGATATAATAATAGACCGCATACACAGAATTGCAAAACCCCCGCATCTCGCTGCATCAGTACCTAGGGATGTACTGATGAGAATTCACTTTTTTCAGACGAAGGAAAAACTCATAGCTGGGGTGAGGAAAATGTCAGCTCTTCCACAACCGTACGAAAACATACAAATACTTCCACAACCGTACGAAAACATACAAATATATCCAGACCTTTCTAGATATACTCTTCAACTAAGAAGAGAATTGAATCCCATCACAAAAGGCCTGCACAACCACAAAATTCAATTTAAATGGAAATATCCGGCCACGTTGTTAATCTCAAAACAGGACACCACCTACAAAGTGGAAAACATTCAAGATGGTCTCCAACTTCTCCATCAATGGGGGATACTACCCGACCCACCACTGGACCCCACCCAACTACACCCAGCCATTGGCACTGCTAAACCCCAACGTGAGAGAGGAAGAAAAACTCCAATGGATCACTAAAGGTCACACAGCAGGGCATAATGCTACCAAGTTTATCCTTCCCCGAGCTGCGGCTCTACTCCACCATAATCAGCTGCTCTAGAACTGTAACCCCCAACGGTGATTCTGCACAAGGCAGGTAAAATCACTGAGTTACAACTCAAGGTGTTTTGCTTTTTCATTGTCTACTTTTTCTCTCTTCAGTTAACTCCCTGCTGCCAGAGGTGACGCCAAACATCCTTTGCTCTATCTTCACCCTTGAAAACCATTGGCTCCCTCGGAAATCAACCCACCCCTTCAGCCAAGAATCCAGAGGATCCAACTCACCAACAGTAAGTGCTGCTTTGTCACCACCCTTGCAACACTAACGTCATGCCATTAAACATCCTCTCAATTAATGCACACGGGCTCAACCACCCAGTAAAACGACGCTCACTCTGGCAAACAGCACAAGACAAACACAGCGACATCTTATGTGTCCAAGAGACTCACTTTACGACTTCAGCACCACCCAGCTGCTCTAACAAGAATTATCCCCACATTTACACAGCCTCCTACTCCGAAAAAAAGAGAGGAGTTCTCATAGCTATCAGAAACACTGTCATATTCAATCTGCAACACAAATTGGAAGACCCAAATGGAAGATTTATAATCCTGGTGTGCTCTATAAACAGAGAACAATATACCCTCATTAACATTTATGCTCCGAACACCCAACAAAACAAATTCCTCCACAAAGTGATGCGAACAGCTCAACCAATACAGCAGGGTCAACTCATAATATGTGGGGACTTCAACACCACAGTGGATATACACCTTGATTCTACCAGTGCAGCCAAGAGAAGAGAATCCCCTTTAAAGCATTTTCTGCAATCCCATGGCCTGTTTGACGTGTGGAGATGCCACCATGGAGCAGAAAAAGACTACACGTACTTCTCTCCAGCACATAAAATGTACTCTCGTATTGATATGTTTCTTGTTGATAAATGGCTTTTACAGAAAATTTCGGCTTCGGCGATCCACACCATGACATGGTCGGACCACGCCCCAATATCTATTACGATAAGAGATACATCTCAGCAACATAAAAATCCTATCTGGAGAGCCAACAATTACATTTTACAAGACCCCGAGCTTGCTCCAGAAATAGGTAACTATCTGAAAACCTTTTTCACTACTAACATAGGCTCAGTGGCGGACACGGTCATGGTGTGGAACGCTCACAAAGCTTCGATACGGGGAGTGTTAATACAGATAGCCTCTAGATATAAAAAAAAGAGGATGCAGCGCCTAAAAGAACTGACTGCCCAAATTGACAAACTGGAGGAACAAAACAAACGACATGCTACATCCCTAACTACCGCACAACTCCTAAGCTTGAGACTAGAACTGCGCAATTTACTACTTCACAACTTCGAAAAAGCCCAAAGGAGACTTAAAGCATCTTACTACCACACGTCCAATAAGGCAGGGAAAGCACTTGCAAACCGACTAAAAGGGCATAGAACTAAGTCAAATATCGACTATCTCCATCATCCACACACTAAAAAGCGACTCACAAACCCCCAAGAAATAGCTGACGCATTCAGCACTTACTACGACGATCTTTACAACCTGAAACGTGACCCCACGACTATGCAACCATCACTAAATGACATAAACGGGTTCCTAGACACGGTTAAGCTCCCCAAAATAAGCCGGGAACAACTCGATGTCCTCAATGCACCCTTCACAAAACATGAAATACATAATACCATAAAATCTCTCCCACTTAATAAGTCACCAGGACCTGACGGCCTACCCGGGGAATATTACAAACAATTTTCCCAACAATTGCTGGACTGTCTGACAACAATGTACAATGACGCTGCCTCCTCTTCCAAATTTCCATCAGAAAACCTACAAGCTCTCATTATAACACTGCCGAAACCAGGGAAGGAGCCGTACGAGACACAAAACTTCCGCCCTATATCCTTACTAAACTTGGATATTAAAATATACGCCAAAACTTTAGCTACCAGATTGCACAACATATTGCCTTCCCTGATTCATCCCGATCAAACGGGTTTTACAAAAGGCCGACAAGCGGCCGACGCTACCAGGAGGTTAATTAATGTGATCCACCATGCTGAGCTAAGCGGGACGCCTTCTCTGCTCCTATCATTGGATGCAGAGAAGGCGTTCGACAGAATGCATTGGACCTATCTACATAGAGTTCTTCAAAAGTTCGGCTTTTCCGGACATATTCTAACAGCAATATTGGCCTTGTACACTAACCCAACAGCCCAAGTACTTATATCGGGAATGCTATCCAAACCTTTCCATATAACGAATGGCACAAGGCAAGGATGCCCATTGTCCCCATTAATATTCAACCTATCCCTAGAACCCTTAGCAGAACTAATCAGGAACAACAAACTGATCTCTGGCCTAAACATCGCCAAAAGGACACATAAAATTAGTCTATTTGCAGACGACGTAATATTAATGTTGTCAAACCCGGCTCTTTCCCTGGTGGAAGTACGAAAAACCCTGGATCTTTTTAGCAAGGTTTCCTACTATAAAGCCAATGTAGCTAAATCTTATGTATTGGAACTAGGTATTAACGCGACTATGAGTAACCTACTACAATCACAACACCCGTTCCTTTGGGCCAAAGAAAGTATCAAATACCTAGGGATCCAACTACCCAAATCGATTAAAAAATTATTTGCTACCAACTATACACCAGCTCTAGAAAAGCTCAAGTCAGAATCTAGCAATCTGACTAGGTACGAATTAACATGGAGCGGCAGGCTGGCAGCTTTTAAAATGTTACACTTACCACAGATATTGTACCTTTTTAGAACAGTCCCAATACTGCTTCCCAAATCATTCTTTAAATCACTCCAGACTACCTTCAACCAATGCATATGGAAAGGAAAAAGGCCGAGATGCACACAAGAGACATTAGTTAAACACAAACATGCAGGAGGCACAAGCTCAATAGATTTTGAGGACTATCACGTAGCAGCCGTTCTAGCACCAATCCAGGATTGGTTTCTCCCCACACCCACCAAAGTATGGAGCGATATAGAGGCTACCTTCATAACCCAATCTAGTTTGAGGGACTGGATAATAAGCACGCCACTAGGAGCAAACATCCCTACAGCAGCTCCGCCCACCATCAAAGCGGCAGCCCTCGCCTGGCAAACTATGATAAGGAAACTGATCCAACACCCGGAGAAAGTCCAACCCTTGTTCCCGATAGGGATTCTTGAACAGGTGACCAATGATTTAAACCTAAGACACTGGAAAGCTAGGGGCATATCATATATAGCAGACCTCAGAACTAACACACAAATTAAATCCTTCCAAACTATTCAAACAGAATACAACCTCCCACACACAGAACTCTTCACATACCATAGAGTCAAAGACTGCCTCAAGGCAATCACTCCCTCCCTTTACTCAATGCCATATCTGATTTGGTCATTTTTTAACAACCCCCAAAAGACAGAAAAAGGCATATCCATGCTATATAACAGTATGCAACAAAAGCAAGTATTTTCAAAAAATAAAGCCCACATTAAATGGGAACAGGTCTTGGGGATCAACTTCACCGAAAAACAATGGCATACAGCACTGAAGTCAATTTTTAAAGCCACCCAATGCTCGGCACTATGGGAACTCACATACAAAATCCACCTCAGATGGTATCTTACACCAGCGAAACTAGCTCTGTTTGACACTAACAACAGTAACTCTTGTTGGAGATGTACAAAGGCGGTAGGAGATATCACACATATAATGTGGAATTGTACTTACATACGCAACTTCTGGAACACAATATTCCACTTGATAACCGAAATCGTAGGAGCCCCCCAGGAGGTAACACCGGAGTTGGGACTCTTGAACCTTACAATAGAAAATATCCCATACCATTGTAGACATGTGGTGACTCACATACTGTTGGCGGCCAGGTTGAGCATCACGAGATTATGGAAGACCAACCATACCCCTAAGATAGTGGATACAATAGATCTGATTAATACACACTGTAGCTATGAGATCATACACGCATCTAGTCAAGGCAGGAGGAGTAAAATTACCACATCTTGGCACCCGTGGCTTTCTTGGATACAGACGGGACTTTGTCACTTTGTATAAAAGTGGCAGACCATGCTAGGGAGATCACTGCAAGATAGTACTATTGGAGGGCCATTCCCCAGGGACACAAAAGTGAACCCAAACGGGGTGTCCCTGGGGAAGACCACCCCACCTCAAGGCATAGGATGGTCTAGTATAACCAACATTTACACACACACGAAGTGACGCCTTACGGCAACAGGGAACTGTTTGATCTTTACATTTTTCTGTTAACGTTCAATGTGTATAATTTTCCTCGAGTTCGAGGCGACAATATCCGGCTGCAAACTTCGGCGGATAAACCAGCAATCTCTACGAGTTGATTCGCACCATTCACGACATTGATTAACTCTACCCGAGCTGAATGACCTCTTAAGAAGGTCTGAGTACGAAACCCACGTAAAAGCCTTTCCACCATCACATCTAGTAAGGAATAATTACTGGGGGTGCGAATCAATAACCAATAAGTAATATAATACATACTTGTTCAGAGATATTACCATGTGCTTTCATGTATGGTACTGTTAACATGTTACTTTACTGCAAAATTATTTTGACTTGTATTGTAAATCCTTAAACTCCAATAAAAATATTGACAAACAGTCTCTGACCATCAAAAAAAAAAAAAAAAAAGATAAAAGAAGTCTGTAATAGCGGATTCAATATGCTTCTGGTATTTTGAGTTAGTCAATAAGGAGGAATTGAGTTTCCACCATTTGCCCACTCTCGAGTGGTCTGTCGGGAACACTGTGATTGAGATTGGGGCATGGTCAGACCATGTAATATTACCAATTCTCGCATCTGGAATGGATTGAAGGGTAATTTTGTCTACCAGAAACATATCGATCCTAGAGTAGGTGTTCTGGGTGTGGAAATAGTAGGTGAAGTCCTTTTCAGTATCATGAAGGTAACGCCATGCATCATACAGAGCTTCTGTTGATATGAAGTTGGGCAGGGTCGTGGACTTTTTCCTGGAAGGGTTAGAAGAGTCCAGAGCCGCATCAACTACATGATTAAAATCCCTGCACATGATGAGGGGATGTTGTCTGAAGGGAGCTAGCTTTTCTGCAACTAGTTGGTTGAACTGTGCTTGACCAGAGTTGGGGGTATAAAGGTTTACCAGAGTCTGTAAGCGATCATTGAAGGTGGCATGTAGGATAATGTATCTACCTTGGGGATCAATCTCGGAGTGCAGTAATTTAAAAGCGACTGTGGAGCATATGGCAATTAATACTCCTGCTTTTTTCTTAGGGGTGTTTGACGTGAAGCACTATGGGAATTGCTTTTGAGTGCAGGTGGGCGGTTTGGAGGCTGCAAAATGTGTCTCTTGGGCACATATAATATCCGCTTTACTGCTTAATGCCTCTTTCCAAAAGAGTTGCAGTTTAAAGGGTGAATTGAGGCCTTAACGTTTAGGGATGTGATATTAATAGCCATGACCTAGGGTGTTTGGTTCAACAGAAGACTGTAGGGAGAATGAAAAGGAAGGCACCTGCCATCCTGCATTCTTAAAATACGTAACAATGAACAATAGACAGTATAAAGCACTTAATGGTAGTTGCTAAACCAAGACATAGTTGGTGTATGAAACCAAAGAAAAAAAAAAAACAGAGCAGAACAATGTAAGTGGTAAATATTATCAAACGTAGCTGATCATAATAGAAAAATATGTGTAACAGAAAGTGCGTAGCACTTTTTCTATAACCTGGGGGAATAAAAGAGATACCAAATATGACAGGAACAGTAGTGAATGAGGGTTACTCAGCTGAGACTCAGTTGCTCCTTGTGGTGCTAAGTATGTTGAATGTGTAGACAGGCTTGGGCCTGTTGGTAGTTGTTAGGATCAATATTGGTGCTGAGTGCGATCTGGGGGTCGGTAAGTAGATGGTCGACCGCGGGAGGCCTGTTGAGATCCCCGCCGGTTCATTTGTGGGGGTGGTGAAGAGATGATGCCCCAGTTTACCAGCCTCTTCATGCCTTCTTTGGGGGAGAGTATATTTGTAGGTTGATTGTGATAAGTAACAATGAATTTCGCCAGAATGCCCCATTTGTAGTGTATGTTGCGCTCATGCAGGATCAATGTCTGTTGGTTGAATTCTCTTTGGTTCCGGGCCGTGGCTGCAGATATGTCTGAGCATAGCGAAATCTTGTCATAGGGTTCTGGAAGGGATTTGTTGATACGCGCTGCTGACATAAGCTTTTCCCTAACCTGGTAAAAGTGAATGCGGGCCAGGACATCTCGTGGAACCGTTTCCGGGAGATAGTTTGGTTTGGCGATCCTGTGGGCTCGGTCTATAGTCATCTCTGATTGCGTCAATTGTGGAATAAGCTTAAGGAACAGCTGTTGGAGGTATGTTGTGAGCTCTGTGGGTTTGACAGACTCGGGTATACCTCTGAATTTTAATTGTTGTTCCTCCTGGAACGATCTTCAAGGTCAGCCACTTTCGCATGCAGGTAGTGAATGTCATCCGCATGTTGATGGAACGCATCTGACGCCTCCAGCAGCCTGGATGCTTGATCTGTGGTTTGACTTTCAAGAACCTCAGTACGGATTTCTACTTGGTCGACTCTGGATTGTAGTATTGTTAAGGATGATCGCAATTTGTTTCATAGATCGTTTTGTAGTGAGAGGAGCATCAATTTTAAAGTGTGTTCCGATGCTGGTTGGTCGCTGGTGGGAAGATCCGCTAGTGAGTCATGGGAGCCTGAACTCTCCTGGTCTGTGTCCCAATGTTGCTTCTTGTAAAGTGGGACCTTAGAGGGCAAGGGAGCAGGAGACTGTGCTGTTCTTTTGATCCGATCAGAGGGTGATATCTGGAAGGGCTAATCAGCGTGTTCAGAACTATCCGTCTCCTCTGGTAAGGTGATGGATGATTGTGAACCTTCAAATGGCGTGGATGGTATGGGAGTTGGAACTGAGTTTGGTCCCTGGGGAGACTGCAGCATGGCTCCTGCAAGAAAGAAGCCTGTGATGTGTTTGTTTGCCCCTTTTTTGTTGTGATTAGATTTGGGCATGCCCCTGCACAGTAGGTTTTGTTTGTTATCTCTTTCCGTGAAAAAGGAAAAAGAGCTGGGTCTTGAAATTGGGTATACCAGAACCAGACCCTCGTTAGGAGGGACTTCTGAAGCTGCCAGTCAAAGTGGGGTAGCGGGTGGCAATGTTCTCTTCTCTGTGGGGTTGTGGACTGTGGGGAGGTTTGTGCTGTCTGCTGCAGGTCAATTCACTTATGGGATGGAGATGGGGCCACCAAGGCTGCTGTGGTGCATGATATGAGGAAGGCTGGACTGTGGGAACAATGGTGGGGCTACTTTTACTCCAGAAAAGAGGGGTTATGATTTTTGCTTATGGGGAGAATGTCAATTCTTCTGTCCGGGCTCCTTTGTTTTGTTTCCTTTGTGCAGCACGGTGTATGTTGGATTGAGGCTGGCTGCTACAGTGTAGTGTCAGGTAGGCCGAAACCGGAGACTCAATTAGGAGGGACTCCCCGTCCACACCCGCTCTTTGGGAGAATGTAGCGGCAGGTTCTCTCGTGTGGATCCTTTGAGATATTAGTGGTGACTCCTACCCGATCCAAGCATTGAGGGAGCAAGACTGGGGCCGCAGGCAACATTGTACTGGCAGGCAAGATGGTGGGCAGACCGGGAGATCCAGGACTCGGTGCCGGGACTGCCTGTGATGTTAAATGGGTGGCACTGCACCCCTCTTGTGGGGAGCGATATCGATGCCAGGTATGGGACTCTAGGCTGCCCTACACCGCTGTGTAAAGAGGGCTGGGTATCGTGGTGCTGCGGTGGTGGCTAGGCCTCAAGATGGAGGCCGCTGTCACTGTGTATCGTGAGGTGACGATCTATTGGCAAATCTTCATTTTGTCTCCACAAATTGCGGCCAATATACGGCTCGGCAGAGGTGGGCAGGAGTAGGGATGCCGGGAGTTATAGTGTGAGTGCTCATCTGGCCTCACAGTGTTCGGATGGTGGCCGATTAGAGCAGACCCGCTTGCTGCTGAGGGGTACGTCTGTGATCCGGAGGGCCTCGAGTCCGCGGCTGTGTAGTGAGAGTGTCCAGATTGTACCCAGATGTGGAGGTCGATGTTGGGGTCCCTCTAGGTGGTGTATGAGGGGAACTCCTATGCTGGCGTGTGCTCTAATGTCGCTGGGAGTCTTTGGCTGAACAGAGCTGTGAGCTCAGGCGTCCATTCCTGTCAACGGCTGGCCACGCCCCCCCCGATGTTACATTTTGAAGCCCAGCAAAGCTGGCCCCCTACAATCAGCACTAATAATAACTCAAGTGTGTTTCTTTAATGCTATGTTTGCGCTGTTTTGTGCTGCAAAATTTTACATTTGTGCTGCTTTTATTTTTAGGATATTAGCAATTGTTTTTTCCAGACTATGACATCACCCAGCCCCCCTACAACATCCGAAAGACACGAAACTGGGCTAGTTGATTAGTGCTACATTTGTGCTGGTTTGCGCTGTTTAAATTTCTGTTCCATCGTTTTTTAGTGCAAGCACCAGGCACAGACAAAAATTGCACACACTGAACAGCTAACAGGAATTGATGTGCATGTTTAACCGTCAGTACTGAGAAATCTAAAGCACATTTTAAATAAAAAATACCAACTTCCACCTACAAATATGGGCTGTCATTTGAGAATTTCTACTTATTTGTGTCCTAGCAGTCCACATCATTTCCATTGTAGGCATTGCGGAGACAATTTGTCATGATTTTCAGCTGCATGATCTGCTGACCGATGGTCATATCAGGCTTGGTAATATCTGCGTCAATCTCAAGGTTATTTATTTGGTTGTCAAGGCCACTGCCCATCCGTTCTGGCATGTACCTAAAGCAAAATACAACTTATCACTATAAATGCCAGTAATACCGCACAATAATCTTACTAATACACACAGCATTTTTGATGTTTGATCCATTAATTGCAACAGACTTAACTAAGTGCTTCTGCACTCCAACTTTTCTCTTAGACTCCCTGCAAAGTATCACAAATACTTGTTGAACCTGCCAGTGAATTCCTCCTCATGCAGCTCCCTGTGTTGGAGGGACAACACTGTCGCACTGCTTCTGAATTAGGAGCAATGTTGTCATTCTCATGTGCCTGCATGCACTATAGTGGGATGAAAAAAATATTGCAGGGGGTAAGGCTATTAACATTAATGCTGATGCACAACCCTGTAACCTGTCATTCAGCACCTAGCCACGCTTAATTCTGCCCACTTCTTTTATAGAGCAGCAGTCGCCAACACTGTGGAGGATGCATACCGACCAATATTGTTTCCAGTGTTGTTCTCAATGCTCGCTGACAGTCAATACTGCCATGCACATTGATGCACAATGCCTCCTCTGTAGTTACGGCTCCTGTGAACTCAGAGGGAGGGGCCGGGAGTAATGCGGAGAGTGGGAGGTGAAGATGGAGGGGACTTCCAATGGCAACACTGATCACAGACTATGGAAGGGAGCACAGAGCTCAAGCACATGGATGAATAAGGAGATGAGATCCAATGATGAGTCTGTGCAAGGTTGTAGTGTGGTCCAGAGTGGAGGTCAGAGCATTGTGTGTATAAGGCATGTAAAATTTATGTTAGTGGTCCAAAAGGTTGGCAAAAGGTTGGCAGCCACTGTTCTAGAGTGATAGCACTGCATCTGTTGCTGAAACCATTCCACTGTTAGATGCATCATCTGGGAGAGGAGGCATGTGGGATACAAATAAAGGAGGATTTGGCTCAGTCGGGTTTTGTTGACTTTAGGAGGCTTGCTCCTTGCTCCGCATACTAACTGGCTTTTGGACCTGTTTAGGCTGTCATACAGGAGCCTTCAGTTATACTTTTTTAGTTTAGATATAAACTGGTGGTGTGTCCACCAATGACTTTCCAGCCCACAGCTGGAGCATTGAAACATTTGGTTGAGTTGGAACACTGCATAATGCTATAAATGTATATTGCTCTATGTGGATGGGCCTTCAGTCAAATTATTCAGATTTCCTAGACATATCATGCCAAGATTACATTTTAGAGCTGCTAGACAGAATGAATTACCTAGCTCGGGCCATTCCATTCCAGCACTTTTCTTCATTGCCTTGACCAGCAATAGTCTTTTCATTGCAGAAAAAATTTGGTAATGATAACCAGTAATCCTGAATGTCACTGAGTGTCGCGTTTACATCTAATACCTAAAAAAATTAATAGGATTAGATTTATAGAGTAAAGGAGCATGGTGAAATGATACAAAGTCATTGATCTATTGACAATACAGTATATAAATGGAATAACTCATGTTTAACATGTTCCATGTGGAAAGTGATTTGACTCACAGCAACCATACCGTTTTCAGCTTGCTTTCACTACAACGGTTAAAGAGCATTTCTGATTTTGAAATCCGTAACATAGCTCTTTGCATTTATATATACATGTTTTAATATATAATCCTTGGAATTAGAAGGTAAAGATTTCTACATAATTTGAAGAGTAAACTACTGCCTCCATTGTTCCCACCTTGGGAAAGTAATATTAATATCGTTAGCCAAGAAAAATTCATACTGGGCGAGATCCATCACCTAGGAGTGACATCCAAGGATTGTTATAAACATCTAAGTCCACTTTAACTAGACCTGAACAAAAAAATATGGGTAGGAAGCACCTAGAAATGTTGCTTGTGCCTAAGCAGTGCCCTGAATAATTTACCTTTGTCTTGAATTTCTTCTAAAAATAGCATTGCATTTCCTGGTATGTGAGGGAGCCTAGGCATCCCTGTGCCTATAGCCTCATAAGTGTGAATCTGCAGTGTGAGATCATCTTAGTCACTGCTGACTCTGACTACTAGTCAACGGTCACTTGTGGGTTTAATGTACTAAAGGGAAAGACTGTGCACTTTGCAAAGTGCAGTTGCCCTCTGCAAGTGCAGTTGCTCCAGAGCTTTGTAAATGTGCAAAAACTCTGCTGACTTATTTTCCTTGCACATGATTGGGTGTTCTTTACAAAGTGAAGCCTTGCCGCTCTGGAGCAACTGCACTTGCAGAGTGTAGCTGCACTTTGCAAAGTGCACATTCTGTTTGCCTTTAGTAAATCGGTAAATTGGTATGATATTTGGTGAAGTCACTGCTGCACTGCTCACTGTTCTTCTGGGGGCTGCTGGAGAGGAAGCTGTATTGGAGTAATTCATTCTGTGGATCTATCCTTTCTGCTGTTCCTGATTAAAGTGGTTGTCAACTTGTGACAACCACTTTAACCTACAGGTAAGCCTATAATAACACTTACCTGTAGGTGCCCTGCATATCTCCCAAACCTGCACGGTTTAGGAGATATGCAGTGTACTGGCTGTGCCGACGTCATTTCGGCACATGCGCAGTGAAAAAAGGGCCTCCGTGCCATTTCTTCACTGTGATCGTGCCGTGACTAGCGGCTCCCGCACGCATGCGTGGGAGTGACGTCACGTGACTCCGGCCAGTCACAGAGCCGGACATCACGGCCCCAGAAGGAAGAGGGGCAGAAGATGGAAGCGGCCAGCACAGGGGACAGTGCTGAACATTGCAGGCTTCGTTTGCAGGTAAGTGGCACATAATGGGCTACTATGCGATGCATAGTAGCCCATTATGCATCTACTTTGCAGGGGAATACAGAGGAAGTAAACCCCCTCTTTAAAGCCTGGTTCACACCTATGCATTTTTAGTGCATTTTCAGTTTTGCAGAAACACACTACAGTCCATTTAACATGGTTTCCTATGGGTCACGTTCACATCTGTGCATTTTATGGAAAGGACCAGGGACTTTTTTTCTGACTTATGGTTCCATAGACTTCAATGGATCAAAAATGTGTGTTGAAAAATGCTAAATGCACCTGGAATATGCAAACTGCAACCTGCATAGGTGTGAACCAGGCCTAATAGCCCCAACAGTCATCAGAGCACCAGTCACCAGGGGGTCAGCTCTGACATGAAGACGCAAAGCCCTACAACTTTTCCAAGATGGCCATCTCGACACAGAGAGCTGCAGGGAGCCTACAGGCATAACTGGTTATCAGCCCTCTGTACATTGCTTGCCTTTTCTGAGCAAAGTCTTAACAGTTCAGGTCCTCTTTAAATGGCCATAAACCCACTAGGATGCAGCCTACCAAAAGACTCCCAATAGAGCTCTGCTGGAGGAGTGGTGGGGCAGGAGAGCTGGGAGAGAAGACAGTGCGGCCCGGTCATTAACAGGCCATGGACCGGTACCGGTCCATAGTCCAGGGGTTGGGGACCCCTGCATTAGCCTGCTCTGTGGCGCCAGCAAATGCCCGGTGTGCCCTATGGCCAGTCTGGGCCTGATCCTGGGTCATTATAAGACATAAGAATGTATTGTGAATAAGTCTGGCACTCCTGCCTTCATCACTCACCAGGTTCTCCATGCTGGGCACTGTAGATTTATCTTCCTGGGCAGCCTTTCCTTTTCCCCGTCTCTCCTCTGCTTTGGGAGTCTTGCCACCCTTTTTGGGGTTTCCACAACTTTTAAACAACTGCACAAATGAAAGAGACTCTTGCTGATAAGTCATAGAGTATGTAGAAAACGTATTATGTACTAAACCTGTAAAGCAATATACATGTATTAACATGGCTGATGGACTCAATGGTTTTTAATGTGAGAATCAATTCTGCGCTATGGAACGGATAAAAAAAAAAAAAACAGCTTGCATAGTGTATATATTGTGTACATATGTTACGTGACATAAATCTTCATTTTGCTAAACATACAAAAGCACTAGAATGAAGAGCTGAATTAGAAAGGTGAAACATGCCTTGATCTCAGAGAGCAATGTATGCTGTAAACCTGGTTCCCCAAAAGGGAAGCGCTTTTATTAAACTTAATAAGTAGAAAAAAGAACTAAACATACAAACAAAATGAACATAACATAGACACCATGGGGTTGATCTACTAAAGGCAAATAAACTTTGCTGTTTGCAAAGTGCAGTTGCACTCTGCAAGAGCAGTTGCTCCAGAGCTTAGTAAATGAGGGAAAGCTCTGCTGACTTCCAACATCCAATCATGTACAAGCAAAAATGCTGTTTCTTTATTTTCCTTGCATGTGATTGGGTATTATTTGCAAAGTGAAGCCTTACCTCATTTACTAAGCTTTGGAGCAATTGCACTTTGCAAAGTGCACAGCCTATTTGGCTTTAATAAATCAACCCCCATATTTCACCAGAAATAGGAGATATAGAGGGCCAAATCAGACTAACATTTGTAGGTTACTTTCAATTATGTATTCCTTATAGGGAAGAAATGAGCTATCTAATGCAATCTCAATATATTGCCTGAAAATACCTTGTTGGCTATTAAATCCTTGTTCTCATGCATGTAGGTTATGGCATCAGAAATCTTTGTATGGATGGTTCCCACAATGTACTCCACTCCAGCAGCTCCATTAAACTTGCCCGCAACTAGTAATAAAGACTCTGAAAACCACAAGAAGAGATAATCATTTTATGGCTTGTATGTATATAATACATGTCATATGAACTGAGGCTAATGTTAATGTTATCAGATCTAAATGTTGTCGTCTGGTTTTGGTTGGAGTTGTCCTTTAACCAGCTCAGCTCTCACCCCTGCACACACACCCTTATTGACCTGAGCAATTTTGCCATTTCTGCTATGAGCTGTTTTTTTGGGAATAACTTTTGCCCTTATAATAACAAAGTAATACATATATCAGGTTTTAGGAAAAGACACTACTTTCCTTTGGTGATAGTGTCTTGCAAACATTTTTCTATTTTTTATGCAATCCATAGATAAAAACATAAAACCAAAATAAATCCCTTTTCTACTTTGATCAGTGTTACTGTAGATAAAAAAGTATACATTTTATTCTAAAATGTGTCCTGTTAAACTAAAATTATGTTTCTGGTAAAAAAAAAAAAAGCAAAGTTTGTAATAGAAAGTTATTTTGATTACAGACTAAATAAATGCTTTTTTGAAATAGTGATACAAAAAACACATAAAAAACAATTAATGTTTAAACAACAAGAAAAACAAGACAAGAAAACAAGGGAAAAAAATAAACAAAAACAAATCAGCAGGACCAAAAAAGCTAAAAGTAGAAGTAAGACCCCATTCATACCGGGGCCGACCAAGCGTTAGCAGTAAAACACCGCTAATTTGCGGTGCTTTATCGTTGTTATAGCGTCACTTTGGCGCTACAATTCGGGCGGCAGCCGGCGCTTTTAACCCCCACCACAAGGGGTTAAAAAGGGGTTAAAAGTGCTGGCGCCCATTCATTTTTTTCCCGTCCTGCAAGCACACTGCCCCAGTGTGAAAGCACTCAGGCTTTCACACTGGGGTGCATTGGGAGCTAGTTTAGAGGCGCTTTACAGGCGCTGTTTTTAGCAATAAAGCGCCCTTAAAGCGCCTCAGTGTGAAAGGGGCCTTAAAGAAAGTAACATACTAGGAACATACTATGATTCTTTTTTTTTTTTTAACTTGTCAGGTTTTATTTTGTACCAGACATCATATGCAGCAGAAATGGAAGTATGGCAAAAGGACAGGGCATTTTTTTTTTTACATACATGGTATGCCAAATGTCCACAACTGCCTAATATCCTGTGAACATTGTGTTTTGCCATTAATTGTTTGATCTAAGACTAATTTCTAACATCTTTTTGATATCTTGACATTCTTTTTGGAAACGTTTTCATTACTAATATTCCATATACAGATAAGTAGCCACTAGAGGGCACACCTATTTATATGCTTAGCAACATAATTAGCATCACTGTGCTTTATAAATAATATCTTTCCAAAATTCTGGACACCCTACCACCCTTCCACTGAAAATAAAATGGTTGTATTTGCCTGGGAATGTTTTATTAAAGTATTCCTACCATGAGAAATACACGGTATAAGGTGCTGCCATTATGAGCTTACTGAACATACTAACTGCCTGGATTTATCTGGCTTCAACACTTTTTGAGTCACATGCCTGGAACAAGCATGCAGCAAACAGAAGTCAGAGATAAGTCAGGATTTCTCATTTCACTTTGGGTCGGAGAGTCAGAAAGCATTGAAGTTCAATGGTAAGAGCTTAACTCCATTTGTGAATGAAAAATCATTTTCTCTACTCACCAATCAGATTTCTCCATTCAGAGTCCAAATCTGCCTGATTGGCCAGACATCCATGCATGACATTCCAGCAGTAGTTATCGCACAGCTGTGAATTAGCATGGCCCCGGCACAATGGACAGTACATCAGTTTCATGACTTCACGTGTGCATTCTCTGCTCATAGGAACCTGTAGGTAGGAGACATTTTAACAAATATTTTGTTTTCATGAATTTTGTTGGATTATTATTAATAATAGTATTATTGATTTAAATAGTATCCCCTTGTTGCTGTATAGCGTAACTGTTAGAAACAAGTAGAAATAATATGGTTTTAATAGTGACACATATGAATAAGTACAGAACACAGAAGAGTTAATTCTTAGACCATTGGCTGATGCTCCACCTCCAGGTGATTGGACCTTGCAAATAACGGAGCTTGACTCAGCCACGCCTAACCCTTCCCACTCCCAGCATTGCCTCAGTTTTGTCTGCAATCAATGTCGGGGTGAAACAAGAGGGGAGCAACCTGTGTCCTGTGATGTACTCCAAGAAAGGGACTTTGCAGGCAAGTCAAAATCCCATTTTCTTAATCATACATCACGGGACACAGGAGAGTTATTTTGGGATGTCCAAAAGCAATTGCATATATGGGCCACTCAAGGACATTCACAGAGTTGCCCCGGAGCTACTCCTTTGTTAGCTTGGCTGAGTGCTTAGGGTTATGGTCCTGTTGGAAGACCATCCTTCACCCTAGTCTGAGGTCCAGAGCACTCTGGAGTAGGTTTTCATCAAGGATGTCTCTGTGCATTGTTGCATTCCTCTTTCCCTCAATCCTGACTAGTCTGCCAGTTCCTGCCACTGAAAAACATCCCCACAGTGTGATGCTGCCACAACAATGCTTCACTGTAGGGATGGTATTGGCCAGGTGATGAGCGGTGCCTGGTTTCCTCCAGATTTGAGACTTGCCATTTAGGCCAAACAGTTAATTTTTTGTTTCATCAGACCAAAGAATTTTGTTTCTCTCAGTCTGTGAGTCCTTCATGTGCCTTTTGGCAAACTCCAGGTGGGCTGTCATGTGCCTTTTATTGAGGAGTGGCTTCTGTCTGGCCATTATACCATACAGGCCTGATTTGTGGAGTGCTGCAGAGATGGATGTTCTTCTGGAAGGTTCTCCTCTCTCCACAGAGAAATGCTGGAACTCTGTTAGAGTGACCATCAGGTTCTTGGTCACCTCCCTGACCAAGGCCCTTCGCCCCCAATCGCTCAATTTAGCCGGGCGGCCCGCTCTAGGAAGAGTCCTGGTGGTTTCAAACTTTTTCCATTTATGAATAATTACGATGGAGAACACTGTGCTCAATGGGACCTTCAATGCTACAGAAATTTTTCTGCATCGTTCCCCAGATCTGTGCCTCGACACACTCCTGTCTCTGAGGTCTACAGACAATTCCTTGGACTTCATGGCTTACATGCACTTTTAAAGTGGTTGTCAACTCGCCTATGATAAGGCTTACCTGTAGGTGCCCTGCATATCTCCTAAACCTGTACGGTTCAGGAGATATGCAGTGTATTTGCTGTGACAACGTCATGTCGGCATATGCGCAGTGAAGAAACGGCCTCCGTGCCATTCCTCCACTACGACCGTGCCGTGACTAGCGGCTCCCGTGCGCATGTGACTCCGGCCACTCACAGCGCCGGAGTCGTGGCCCCAGAAGGAAGAGGGGCTGAAGATGGACGCCGCCAGCACAGGGGACAGCGCTGGACATTGCAGGCTTCGTTTGCAGGTAAGTGGCACATAATGGGCTACTATGCGATGCATAGTAGCCCATTATGCTTCTACATTACAGAGGCATGTAAAGGAAGTAAACCCAATCAGACCTTATATAGACAGGTGTGTGCCTTTCAAAATCATGTTCAATCAACTGAATTTACCACAGGTGGACAAGTTATAGAAATATCTCAAGGATGATCAGTGGAAACAGGATGCACCTGAGCTCAATTTTAAGTGAATACTTATGTACATATTATTTTTTTCTTTTTTTTCTTTTTTAATAAAAAATGTAATAAAAAGATTTCAAACAAACTTCTTTAATGTTGACATTATGGGTTACTGGTTGTAGAAGTTTGAGGAAAATAATTAATTTAATCCATTTTGGAATAAGGCTGTAACATAACAAAATGTGGAAAAAGTGAAGCGCTCTGAATACTTTCCGGATGCACTGTAAATCTATAAGCCAAAAACATAATCATACACAGATGCAGTAATCGCCAGGAGGATATCAGTGATACCTGATTGGGCCTTTTTTTGGCAATTGGAGCAAGGCGATTAGAATCTGTAGCTTTACATAATTAATTAAGCATGATTTCTCCTTCATGTTGATTTGAGTGGTGGGTATCAAAATATATATAGACTTCACAAGTCTACTACCTCAGTATTACATTATATAAAATGCTTTTGGCTAGTATATATTTGAGTCCCTTATTTTCGGGCTGATGTTTTTTTTAGCTCCTCCCCTCCTATGGCTCACTGATATCCTCCTGGCGATGATTCCATCTGTGTATGATTATGCTTTTGAGTTACAGATTTATTAAAAACCTTTAGGCATCCTGGGTAAGACAGCCTTTTAGTTGACCCACATCTATTGTTGTATTCATACACTGAGCAAAATTATAAATGCAACACTTTTGGCTTTGCCCCTATTTATCATGAGCTGAACGCAAAGATCTACGACTTTTTCTATGTACACAAAAGGCCTATTTCTCTCAAATATTGTTCACAAATCTGTCTAAATCTGTGTTAGTGAGCACTTCTCCTTTGCTGAGATAATCCATCCACCTCACAGGGGTGGCATATCAGGAATGCTGAGTAGACAGCATGATTATTGCGCAGGTGCACCTTAGGCTGGCCACAATAAAAAGCCACTCTAAAATGTGCAGTTTTATTACACAGCACAATGCCACAGATGTTGCAAGTTTTGAGGGAGCGTGCACTTGGCATGCTGACTGCAGGAATGTCCACCAGAGCTGTTGAATGTTCATTTCTCTACCATAAGCCGTCTCCAAAGGCATTTCACAGAATTTGGCAGTACATCCAACCGGACTCGCAACCGCAGACAACGTGTAACCACACCAGCCCAGGACCTCCACATACAGCATCTTCACCTCCAAGATTGTCTGAAACCAGCCACCCAGACAGCTGCTTCAAAAATCGGTTTGCATGACCAAAGAATTTCTGCACAAACTGTCAGAAACCATCTCAGGGAAGCTCATCTGCATGCTCGTCATTCTCATCGGGTCTTGACCTGACTGCAGTTTGTTGCAGTAACCAAATTGAGTGGGCAAATGCTCACATTCTATGGCATCTGGCACTTTGGAGAGGTGTTCTCTTCACCGATAAATCCCGGTTTTCACTGTCCAGGGCAGATGGCCTACAGCATGTAGGGCATTGTGTGGGTGAACGATTTGCTGGTGTCAACGTTGTGGATCGAGTGGCCCATGGTGGCGGTGGGGTTATGGTATGGGTAGGAGTATGCTATGGACAACGAACAAAGTTGCATTTTATCTATGACATTTTGAATGTACTGAGATACCATGACGAGATCCTGAGGCCCATTGTGGTGCCATTCATCCATGACCATCACCTCATGTTGCAGCATTATAATGCACGGCCCCATGTTGCAAGGATCTGTACACAATTCCTGGAAGCTGAAAACATCCCAATTCTTGCATAGCCAGCATACTCACCAGGCATGTCACCCATTGAGCAAGCTTGGGATGTTCTGGATCGGCGCACAGCTATTGAAGAGGAATGGACCAACATTTCACATGCCACAATCAACAACCTGAACAACTCTATGCAAAGGAGATGTGCTGCACTGCGTGAGGCAAATGGTGGTCACACCAGATACTGACTGGTTTTCGGACACCCCCCTCCCCCCACAATACAGTAACACTGAACATTTTAGGGTGGCCTTTTATTGCAACCAGCCTAAGGCACACCTGTGCAATAATCATGCTGTCTAATCAGCATCTTGATATGCCACACCTGTGAGGTGGATGGATTATCTCAGCAAAAGAGAAGTGCTCACTAACACATATTTAGACAGATTTGTGAACAATATTTGAGAGAAATAGGCCTTTTGTGTACATAGAAAAAGTCGTAGATCTTTGCGTTCAGCTCATGATAAATAGGGGCAAACACAAAAGTGTTGCGTTTATAATTTTGCTCAGTGTGTGTTCAAATGTGCAGTAATATTATTTTGGGAAAATAGTATGTAAATATTGTGTTACAATATACATATCTATATATATATTGTTTACTTATACATTATGT